>JAJOOO010019788.1:0-21368 GCA_029582685.1 Solanum piurae
TTTTTTTTTTTTTTTTTTTGATGTTGTGAGTTGTATAATTTTCGATCTAGGAGATATTCTATAGGTTTTGTGTTAAAAAACAAACAATGTGTGTCTAGTTTTGGATATGAAATGCTAAGATGGAATTAGGAAGGGGGAGAGGTTTTAAGAGTTCTTTGTTTTTTTTTTTTGGAAAGAGTGAATATATGATTGGATTAATCAACATCGGAGTTTAGATGGAGTAACATGGTCAGTGATGATTCATATAGCTGGCGTTTGGGATTGACGCGTGGTTGTTTATGATTGTCAAAACGCAGTTTCTGCTATAAAAGCATATGGATTGTTTATTCGTTTTGATTGAATGTATCCGTATCAATTTTCCTGTTGTTTTGCTTGTAAGTGTATATATCATCAGCCTTTCTGTTTTAGTTTTTTGATAAATGATTTTTCTGTATAACAGCAGCAGAGGTGTTGAATTTAGAAGAATTATTTACAGATAGATAGTTCAAATTTAAGGATTCTGAGTTTTTCACCATCTTTATCTTAGCTTAGAAAAAACTGCTTTCAATCATACACTGAAACAGCATCTTGAACTGTGAACTATGGACTCAACCCTGGAAAATGTAGCTTATTCCCCCAAAAATGTATTCATTCTATCTGGCCAAAGTAACATGGCTGGTCGTGGTGGAGTAGAAAAGCATCACTGGGATGGTGTTGTACCAAACGAGTGCCATCCTGATGCTTCTAGAATTTTCCGTCTTAGTGCACACCTCCATTATGAGGTGGCACGTGAGCCACTCCACCATGACATTGATGCCAAGAAGACATGTGGTGTTGGACCTGGAATGCCTTTTGCAAATGCAATCAAGGACCGAGTGGAAGCTATTGGGTTAGTGCCATGTGCTGTAGGAGGTACTGCGATAAAGGAGTGGGCACACGGGCAACACTTGTATGTGAATATGGTCAACAGAGCTAGAGCTGCCATGAGTCATGGAGGAGAAATCAAGGCATTGCTTTGGTATCAAGGAGAGAGTGATGCATTATCTCAGCATTGCGTCGATACCTATAAGGCTAATATGGAGAAGTTAATACATGACGTTCGTGCTGATTTGCATCTGCCATCTCTGCCAATTATTCAGGTTAGCTAATGTAGTTTGCTTCAAGCCTAAATGATGCATGTTTGAAATAAGTAACATTATTATCACGCATTTCTCAACATTGAACATTGAATACTGGAAAGTAAGTGTTCTTTATGCATTTGTTCAATAAATAAGTTTTGATAGTAAACCAGTGAATAAGATCGATACCAAGATACACTCCTTTTCTTCCCCATGCAGTTGTTGTGAAACAGAACTGACTAGTCTAGAAAATCATAAAAAGAGTTGCATGAAATCGCGAGGCCAGTTCAAATTTGCCTGATACACGTAACACTTTCCAAGGATTTTGGCAATTGTGGTTAGGTATTTCGTGGACCAAAGTAGTTGAACATTTTCACATGTTCTTTAACTGCATTGCATTGTCCTATAGGTTGCAATTGCATCAGGAGATGAGAAGTATATTGAAAAGATTCGAGAGGCGCAAAAGGCGATTGATCTTCCAAATGTTGTATGTGTTGATGCCATGGGATTGCAGCTGAAGGGAGATAATCTCCATTTAACTACGGAGTCTCAAGTTAAACTAGGCCAAATGTTGGCTGATGCATACTTAACCCATTTTGCACCACAAGAACCTTGTGTTGCTTCATCTTGAAAAATTTGATGTACTGTGTGTATGTAAACTAAAAACTATTTAATCCTGGCTCATGAACATAACGTGAGTGAGCGCTCATATAAGTATATTATTACTTTGAAGTAAGCTTGACTCATTTTCTGTATCTCTTCATGTCTTTACTTTAAAATGAGTAATCACATAAATAGCTTTCAAATATTTTGAATTGTACAATTATTGCAACATATAATACTTATATAGTTTTCAAATATGCAAATCTAATTTCAAAAAACTTAAAGATTTATGTACACCTCACTATAGGAATTTGTATGAAATTCTTCTGCTTTTCTCGATGGGTTTGGGTATGTAATCACATAAATAAGGTTTGAGGAAGGTATGTGTGCAGCCTTGTCGATTTGTTCTATCAAAATGCAAATCGTCTTTAGACTTTATACTACTTCAAAATTGTTTAGTTGTACATGATTTCAGTCATATCACTAAACATAAATATCTTAAATTTGCAAATGATGTGTAAACATAAACCAAGGGAATAAAGCAAAAACTTCAATGGTACCCCTCCTACAAACAAAAGATACATACATAGCTATCGTGTTGGTTTATGCAGGTAACCCACTAGTTCAATTTAGTGTACAGCCTACAATGAATATTGTTCGAACTGAGGGATTTCTTCAGCGGTTGTGGAATGTTACTTCAAACTCAAACAAGAGATAGCAGTTGGGTAGTCACATCACGGGAAGGAAGTCAGAACTACGCAAGTCTTCAACTCATTAACAACCTCATGTGCAAAGTCCACCTCTATCTCTTACTTCAAAATACTCCACTAGCTTTATAAATTATAACGGTAGTCCAATTTCATCGACATCTTGGTGTATTGACTTCTATGATTAGTGAGGGTGAACAACTTATCTTATTTCATCTGCTGCTTCCTCCGATTTTCTGAGACATATTCGTAGTATTCCTCTTCTCCATAAAGTTTCCTGAAAGACAATAAGTACGCAGTCAGTTAAACTAGTAGGTGCCCCACAGAAGAAACACCCAGAGGAAGGAGAAAAAATGTTTGACGATGACTTCATATATAAGAAGTAATAGAATCTTAGGTATAGTTGACATGACTTTATGTCAGCACTAGCGCCTTGGAAGCAAATGAACATGCAAAACAGATAATACAACCAACTCCCTACTTATTACTATCATTCTCTGGCTACGCAATTTTTTAAATATAGAACTTCGCATAGATATTCCCCATTTCACTCTTTTGAAGCAGCCACATGATGCGTGCGAGAAGTGTCCAAAATTCTTAACCAGTGGTACATACAGTATAACCCCTCCAAACAAATAAATGCTACATCACTGACATCGGTAATACACTATCCCAAACAAAAAGGAACATGCTCCACCACCCCATTTAGCAAAGAAAGATGATTACCCAATTCTTCATACCGTTCACACATGAACTATCTATTAAAATCACAATCTTCCTCCTCTTCTTATTGGGAAGATCATCTTGGATAAGTACTGCTTCACATGTAGCTGTCTGTCCAAGGAAGAAACCTTTGGGAATGAAATCTTCCGAATGCCCTCTCAAACTCATTTTCGACCACTTAAAGAGGAGTTGGAAAAGGTGTTACTCCTTCCAATAAGTAACTTTTTTTGCAAATGAGAGAAATAACGTTCTTCTCTCCCTGTTCTCGTTACCTCCTATCAAATATAGCACTAACCAAAATGACAAGGGCCTCGATGTAGCATATTTCACAACTAATTAGTCCAATCATCGTTACTTGGCTCGTTATATCCATCCACAGCTTATATGTGAAGAGTTGTAACAATGGGAAATAATAGTAAAGGTTGTGGACTTATGAACTCTGCCAATGTTGGACAAATCTCAAAGTGAATAATGGTACAAGGATGAAAGAGAAGATTAAGAACCTCAAGCACCTTTTCACAATTTAAATCCTCGTTTTTATTGAGTCAGAAACTTTTGAGCAACTTTTAGAATGAGCAGACTATGCAATTATGTAGAAAACAAAGCAAGGGATGAGGTGAAGCAGATGTCATACATTATACCAGACAACAACATCCAAACTACCCATATTAGGAATCAGAACATGAACAACTTAATTTGGAAACTAACTGAACAGCAACTAAATTTGATCCCAACACATGTAACTACGGGTGGAAGTAACGGCAGCAGATAGAAAAACTTACGCTAGATCTGCCAAGGTATCTGATTTAATTACTGCCAGCCCCTCCGGGCGCCCAAGGGAAGAATAGTGTGTTATCATTTCCTTCAGGGTGTGCTTTGTACTTTTGATATCATTATCCCACAATATACTCTGAAATCAAAGCACCCAGACCTGTTACTTACTTTTGCAGTGAAAAGCATATAGGAAGTCAATGACCTCAATTTCAAACAAATGCTGTATATATTTTAGTCTATTTCATTTATATGCTGGATGGACAAAGTGGCTACTTAATTTAGAGTTAATTTAACATGTAATAAGAGATTGATTCACATCTGGTTCACAGGCCGAATACCTTTCTCACATACTCTCTTTTGACATCTTCCCATGGTAGTTTTCCCTCAGAAGAGAATATAGAAGCATTCCAAATGGCTCCTCTTGCAACCATCACAGATGAAGCACCTATAAGATAAAGTTGTTACATGTTGCAAACAATAAGCAGAAACAACCATGTATATTCATAAAAACAGATAGAAAAACCATCATCAACTTAATATGAACAACGCTTTTCACATACAGATTGTTCATTGTTTGATGTGTCACAAGGAAGCATGCCTACAAAGATTAATTTTGTATTTCTGAGGCAACAGCATCTCTCAGATTATAACTTCTGAATTGGAGGCTATGTTGCCCAGATCCTCTAAAAATATCACCTCACCCCATGTCAGATCTCCTCCAAATATAACACATTTTTGGAGGATCCGAAACTGGTGTGACGGCTTTTCGGGAAGGGCCTGAACTGCAAGCATCTACAAGACTGTCAAATGCATCCACAATTCTTTACAGCAAAAGAAAGAAATATGCAGAAGCAAGAATTCAAGCTTTTTTCTACATTTTTTTTTGTAGAATTAGTTATCTCATTGATTGAAGGGAAAATTGCTGCATACAAAATGTCTGTATACGGCTTTTACAAGAAAGAACCATCAAGTGTTTTAGCACAATGCACACATCAAAAGATATATAAGCTATTTGATTCCATTTCCTTAAACCGATGGACATCTGATGAAAATCAAACATATATACCCATATATGGACGACAAAGATACATTTATCTTCATAACATAATTTTATTGTCATATTGGGCCAAACACTCAGATCTATTTAATATCTAAATTAAAAAAATTCACCTAGAATGTGCAAATTGATTCATCAGAGATATGAGAACAAAGAGCAATTATAAGAAGTACAAGCACACCTGTTACATTTCTAATACGTTGAAAATCCTCATATTCAAAAACATCACCATTTGCTATAACCGGAATAGAGAGAGCGGCAGCAACATCAGCAATCTCATTCCACTTTGCAGGATCTCTTGGCCTGTCTGGAACTTTCCTGTAGTTCAATCAACAATCATGCCACATTTGCTAGTCAGAGGAAATACTAATATCACTCGACTTCAAGTTAAAAGCCCAAAATAGGAGAAAGCTCAAACAAGCAACCAGTGATGACTCCTTATCCCAAACAAAAAAACAAACAAAAATGAGCCATGACCATATTCTGTGGAAACAGAGACATAGTAAGAGTAGCTGCCGAGAGAATTGTCAAATTGCACCCTCAATAAATCAGTTTTGACATCGTTTCCAAATATAGCATGTTCAATTTCTGTATTTTAAATCATCTCACTGACTACACATAAAGATAGCACATACATAATTCACGGAAAGCCATTTATGTGCACCAACCTACCCACCCCTCAGCAAATGGAAGGAAGATCAGAACCTAAAACAATCCTGTTAACCCTAGATGTGGTAAGTAATTCATGAATTGGCATCTTCAGAATGGAACTTCAATATCAGTTAAAATTCACAATCACAAAAAGTGAAAGGAGAGAGAAGTCGAGGAAAGTAGCAATAACATACTGAACAGACAATACTTTCCAATATAACCAAGAAGCAGACTAAATGGCTCTTCTCTCGCTTCTAAGGTGAACTGTTTGAATCTACAGCAAGCCCCACCTCATTTCACAAAAATACTCCAACAACTATATGAAATAACTTGAGTACTTGACCATCAAGTAGGCAATCTGGATTACTGGATATTCAAAGGGTTGATTGATGACAGAGCACAAGGTAAGTTTATAAAGAACATGAGAAACAGATATACAGAAATCATGTACCTTCCATGGACAGCAAGAGCAGATACACCAGTCATCTCAATTCGTCGTGCCAATTCCACTGTATCCTGCGGATCTTTTAATAACCTAATTTTGCATGTTATTGGTACATCCAAGTTCCTCCGCAATGTTGTCAAAATCTGAGTTCAGAAGAAGGAAAGCATTATGAATAGGACATACACTCCTATGCTGTATTAGAAGGAAATTCGCCTACTGGTGAAGGAGCAACAATAAATGCATACATCATGGATGAGCTCTGGTTTGCTCAACAGTGCAGCACCCATGCCTCCACTAATAGAGAATGACTTGGGGCATCCCATGTTTACGTCCACTGCTGCTACATCTTTACACCTGAAAAGGGACAGACCATCAAATATTTCGACCAGATGCACTAACTTCCTACCGATATCGAGCATAATTGCTGGTTTAAGCTTTCATGACTAAGTCAGAAGTGAAGACCTAAAAAGAGCAAAGAAACTCAAGCATGTGCTTTGAAGTTTCTTCACTATCTTAAGAAAGTAGATTGTGAACCTTGACAAGAATGCAATTCACAGAATACTATGATAGCTATTCAATATAAAGAAAATTGTTAAAGAAGTAAATTCATATCACTGCAGCTTGTTGCAGTTCAACATTAATAAATTTAACTCTGACAAGCCTGTTATTTATAAACGAACATCAGCTATATCCACCATCCAATTAATGTCAGAAAGGTCGATTCTAAATACTGCTAACAACATGAAAAACTTAAAAATCTAGACTTCCAATGCAGAAAACGATATTACGTCATTGAGAAAATGAAAAGCAAAGCACAGAGTCCATCTTCAAAAACAGTTCCTCAATAATTTCTATTTTTCCTCCTTGGGCTGAATTGGGTGATGCCTGTGCATGTGAGGGAAGCTTATTCAAGTTGGTGCCACACTGCCACTTGAGAGTTGACAAGGCCATCAAGAAGATCTGGGTAATGATTCCTAAAGTAATTTTTTTGGTGTCTGTGGATTGAAAGAAACAGTAGATGCTTTGATGGTATTTCAACTCTAAACTCTTCCTTCAAAGCAAAGTGTCTGCTAAGTCTGTTTTGCCGGATTAAGTTGACACCTGTAAGTCTGTAAATAGCACCGACCATTTTTTCAGATTGTAAGCTCCCTAGACTTAGGGTAGCACTTTGTATAAGGAATTGCAACTTCACTTTACTAGTAATTGCTAGCAGATTTCTTTTGTAAGTTGCATCTTCTTGATGATTTGTAACAAAACACATTACTTCATCAAAGAAAAAGGACAGTTCCTCAAGCAAATCAGTAAACGAACTCCAACAAGAACATTTCTAACATTGGTGTATAATATAGAGAACGGGAATATATGAAGTCTACCTCTTAAATCCAACAAGACCACTTCTAACCTTGATGTTCAGTATGGAAATTAGGACATATATACTCTACCTCACCCCTTGTAAAAACCCCAATAGGATCTGTTGTTATCAAGAAAATGTTTCATGGCACAAGAAGACTTATGCAGGTGTCACTATACTCAGCGAGAGAATGACACAACTTATTAGGACCCCCAAACCGGCGGAAAGGAGTTATTAATTAATGGCATTTGTATTTGCTCAAGATGAATGTTTGTCTTTTTTGCCTTTTTTGGGTGTGGATGGGGGTGGGGGGTATCTGGTTTCACTAGAGAAACTGCTTGTCTGTTCATAAACTCAACCATACGAGTTCTTACATAACCAAGAGAGATATACTACATAATGCATCACATTACTTAAAAGAAATACCACCAAAAATGCTAGAAGACGCATATTGAAAATAAAACAAGTGGAAACAAGAGTGTAATTTCATCATAGGCATCCAATCCAATCTGTCTGTTTATAAGACTGGATGTGTGTATGACCATGTGAAAAACAGATTGTGTGTGCGTCAGAGAGAGGGGGGGTGGGAGGGAGCAGAAGGATTTAAAGTACAAAGATTAGTTATGATAAGGGAGAAAAAAAGAAAGAACTGAATGGAACATACACTATTTCAGCAGCTTTGAGAGCCCTCATGGCATCAGAAGTGCCCATCTGAAATACAACTCGATTTCTTTCCTCGGGGCACGTTCTGAAAACAACATTATCAGTTCCCTTCTCCACTATGTCAGTAGTCCCTAAGACATCTAAGGAATAAGGGGTAAAACGCATGAGAAATATTTTAGAAGCATCGAGTTTAGCAACTTTTTTCTTTTGCCATCTCAAATGTACTAGGTAACTTGCATCAAAAGGCAGGCTTCACTACGATATTTATCTTTTCGTTTCTTTTTCATAAGTGACTGTGAATCCTATTCATCCATGCTCATAATACCTAAAAATAAAAATATAAAGTAAAATTGCAAGGCATAAAGCATAGTGCTAACTGCTAAGTCAATAACATATTACCTTCCCTAGAAAAAAAACAACTCATAAAGCCTTAACAGAGTAATGACTTTGAATAAATCTTCTCCACTTGGAAAGCTACTGAATCAGGTATCAGATGTCATCTATACTATGTCAATATACACGACCTAGATAATAATTTACAAATACTTGTTTGGTATTCGAGGGGCAATCAACACTCACACTAAAATATTCAGTTCAAGGTTTTAAAGTTTTGATATTAACTATCATCAGTAAATGCTCAATCATCTCTCAAATATTCCATTTAAGCCACAGATCCAGGTAAAACTTCTCATCATCAAATTTCTTCAACTAAAAGGCTCATTTTCTTGATAGAGAGAGCCATAACATGATGAAATTCAGAGTTCACATCCTTCTTTCATTAACATAAAAGCATTAAATCTGATAATCCATTAGAAATATAGAAGTACTCAAATTGACATATACAGCACATTCAGAGCAAGGTTATATTCATCAAATAAAGGGTCTTGAATAAGAACAAGACTGGTCACGTCCTTGGTGCCTTGGCATTTTTAGGAACTGTTGGTTTCATTCTTTCAATAGAAGTAGTATGTATTTACATACTACATGAAAAATGTTAAAGGATAACACAGACGAAGGATGCAAAAGGATGAACAAGAAATTACCATTAACTCGCCGCTCACATTTGATGATCTTATGATCAATAATCTCCTCTCCATAGGTTATGTCAGCACCATATTGGGCAGCAAGCAGCCTAAACGGCAATGTACCCTGACCAAAAATAATGAAGCATACACATAGGCATTTAAAAACATCATATAATAAAGTAAAAATACACATTAAGAGCAGTTATAACTATGCTTCCTGGTGAATTTAAAAAGAGTCACACATCTAGAAATGGGAACATGAAGTACCAAAACAGGACTGCTCTAATTTAATTTCACTTGAAGGTACTTACCACTCGGACCATTGGAGCCAAGACTAGCTTGTTTCTGTAATCCATCATTCTGACGAGGCAGATAAGTTAGTGCAATGCCTGAGACAATAGTATATGTTGACCAAATTGAGTATAGTCAGTAGACTGTACAAAGAGTTACAGGTTAGGAATAGCTGTTATGCTTATAAATTATATTCTCCATCCATTTTTATCGTCCACTACACTTGAAAAAGATTTCCACTTTTACTAGTCCAGTTTAAAAAATCAAAAGATAATTTACCTTATTACCCTTATTATTATTTTTAACTTTCTTATATGACAAGGGAAACCTGTAGCCGCTACCTTTGGGTGCGCAGGGTAAAATTCTGCTTCTACGCAACAGCTCGCAAACCACACACGAGAACCCGCATTAGGCAATCCCGGTGCAATGAGCTCAACCCAAAAGGCAAACCTCTTCCTTTCATTGGCAGGGGGTTTCGAACTTGAGATATCCAATATGAAAGTCCCAAGCTCAAACCACTGGACCACCCCAAAGGCTTTACCCTTATTATTATCTATACTTATTTTCCAAAGTATTGACTTTATTTTATTGAAAGGGTGATATAATAAAATTGTCATTCTATTTATTGCTCCTTAAGAAAGAGGTGTGTCAAGTCAATGTTGGACAAGTAAAAATAGACTGAGGAAGTAACAAGTTGTACATAATTCCTGAAACAGCCATGGTCCATGGCTAGCATATAAGAAACACAATGTATATACAGCTTTGGATCTTACGTTATATGGACAGTTAAGAACAGAAATGTATTCAATCAAAACATCAGCTGTCAAATAAAATCCGGATGCCTCTAATTATTCGGCAACTCACTCAAAGCCAACCTATGTTTCAGCAATTGCAAATTCCGAGGGACAACTAGACTTCAACGATACAATTTACATATATAGCTTCGGATCTTACAGTATTTGCTCAGTAAAGATTAAAAAAATACTTAATACAGATGAATCTCTCGTCTCTAAATAAAAACTGACCAGTAAAGAGAAAGAGCAGGTCAACAGTTGTTACTGACCTGGACTTGAAAAGAGAGGAAGAATTTTCCTAGCCGGCGGCAACCAACCACGGCGGAGTATCGGAGTGGTTGCAATTGACGAGCGGCGCCGCGGAAGGGTCCGAATGAACTTTACGACGATTAAAATGTCATCTTACAATATTTGGTGGCTATAAAGTAAACATGAACTAAGCTGCGCTTCAGAGCAAAGCATAAAAATTCTTTTTAATTAGAGAATTAAAATATTTGATCAAGCTTTTCCAAAAAAAACAATTTTGAATAGTAATAAACTAGGAGTTATTTTTCAAAAGTTCAAAAAAGAGAATCTCTTTAAAATTTTAGTCAAGCATAAATTATTGTTATAATATTGACATATTTTCATAAGTAAATACTTTCAAGAATATTTTAACAAAAAATAAATAGATTTACATTTATTTGGTGTATGAAATCTACGGACTCGTTTCTTTTCTTTTTTGGGTTAATAAGATATTTTATATATATTAAGAGGTTACAGGAGAGTTGGAGACATTGACCCTATAAGAGGGGTTAGTAGTTACAACAAGGTTACCAAAACGGGCTAACTTATTACAAGTAGAGGACTTAATAATTTTAGTAGAAGTAACCCCATTTTTGTCTTTAGCAAGTTGATCCTTAACACAGTCTGGAGAGGTATGCAAAAGAGTAGTCTTGTCGTAGTTTGTTAGGCTGGAGCCTTGCTTAGCTAATATATCTGCTACATAATTTCCTTGCTTGAAGCTATGGCGGACCACCGGATTCTGCAACTTCTTCAATAGTGACCTGCAAACAGAGATAATAACATCATACGGTGGTTTAGCATGATCCATAAGTTGGAGAGTTTCAGACGAGTCTGTCTCAATCTCAAGGTTGCCTAATTTGAGAGAGTCTGCTAACATAAGGCCAGTGTGGAAAGCTTCAATTTCTGCTGTAGTATGATTTCGAGCCATACTCTTATAAGAGAAACCTGTGACCCAGTCACCCTTGTGGTTGCAGATAACTCCACCTATGCCAGCAGTATTATCCTCTTGGTGAAAAGCCCCATCTATATTCATTTTAAATTTGAAGGAGGGTGAATCCAATTGATGAGGATGGTTCTTTTGCTATTACTATCAGTACATAATTTGAATTCAAGAGTACGACTTCTTATGACCTGTACGGAAATTAAATCCGATTTGTTTCTAAAGATGTTGTTACGGTTCAACCAAATATGGCAGAGGACAAAAGGAAAGAAATCTTCCCAGGAATAATGGATGTTGTGACAAGGGGCACAAAGATTTTTGAGGGTATAGAGCCAGTTATTGTTAGCTAAAGGAAGATTAGTTAAATTTAGACCAATATCAAGCCAACATTTTTTAGCAACGAAGCAGTGAAGGAAGACGTTGTTCAATGCTTTCAGTTTCGTTTGTACAGACAGGACAGAGAGGATCGGAAGAGATACCCAAGTGATGGAGGTACTTTTTCGTGGGAAGCCTACCGTAAGAGCACAGCCAAAGGAAAAATTTGACTTTATTAAGGGTATTGATCTTCCAAACCCAGGAAGAAGGGGAAGTATTTAGAGGGACGTGGTTGATCAAATTGTAGATAGATTTGGTTGAAAAAACTCCGTTGGAGTTAATGGACCAGTGAGGTTTATCAGCATCTATGTTGGGATTGAGTCGAGTGGTGGCTGCTTTATCGGTGATGTTGTTATTTGAGGTTGAAAGAAATTCTAGACTAATCCCAACAAGCACCATCCCAAAGATTTGCAAGAACTAGCTTATCTTCCCCTTTTTTAAGTCTCATGGTAATGATTTTATAGACTGTATTGCAAAGCTCTATAGGACGGAAGTTCTTGAGATTGTTGGCATTTTTAAACTTGGGAATTAGGCATATTAAGATTTTCCGGAATAGATTGGGTTTGAAAGATGTGGTGGCAGTATAGAAGGACAGATTTGCCTATTTTATCCCATCGGGACGCGGAGCTTTAAACGGTTTAAAGGAGAATAACACCTTGAGTAACTTCGGAGTCCTGGAGAGGGCAGTCCAAGGGGGAAAGCTCTTCGTTGCCTTTTCTATGCTAGTCTTATTAGAACAGACATGGTCCGTAGTGAAGATGGATTTGTAGAAATTTGAGACATGATCAATAATTTTGGAATGGTCCAGTTGTTGTCATCGTCAGTAAAATAAGAAATTCTATTATTCACAGAAAGGTGATAGAATTTAGTATTGGCATCTCCATCATTGAGTCAATTAATTCTGGATCTGATTTTCCAAAAATCTTCCTCAATTTTAAGGCAATTGTTGTAGTCTTGGGTTAAAGAAATTTCAAGATGCTGGAGGAAGCTACTGTAAGGATAAGCCGTGGAATTTTGGATTCCTTCCAACCTTCTAAGGATTCTATTTTTTTTTTTGAAAAATATTACCAAAGGTTCTCCTATTCCAGTTGGTAGCCTCTACTTGGAAGATATTTTCTGTGAACAAATAAATTTAAAGAGTATAAAAGAATGGCCAGCTAGAACTATTCTAAAATATTGAAGATATTTGAAGTGACTTTTTAAAAGTAGCTTGCTTATAAGCTAAAAGTTATAAGTTAAGAATGTTAAAAAAAAATTGTTCTTTTTATTTTCAAATGATAAAATTCAACAAATCAAAAATGTGTTAAAATTTCACATTTTGTGTGTTAGATGATTTTTTAATCTACCATCAAGAGTTTTTCAAAATTATCTTTTGTATATACTATTCTTCACTTGCATTTAATACCAAGATATAATATAGACACCTCTCCTCTAACTAGATTTCATCAACAAGTGGCTCCTTGTCTTCTTAATTCAACAATACTAGTGACCTTTTATAGGCAATTTTAGTAACAGAATAAAAAGAGCAATAAAAACTACTTACTAGATAGCTAGTACATAAAGCAAAAATAAATATATTGCATCAAATAAAATTCCATGGAAAAAGTCATATATTTTCATTTCAGAAATAAATTTCATAAAAAAAGTCTTAAGTTCTCAGAAAAACAGATCGTCTTGTGATTATTTAATCGTAAAATTCTAAATGATATAAATATTAGATAAGGAAATAATCAAAACTCAAATAAATATTGTTGACAGTGGAACTATAGGTTGCAAACACATTAGCTTAACAAATCATCAAAATATATAATTGACATAGGTATCTTTGACTAATTAATTTAATATAATATTCTATTTTTATACTTCGTTTCGTCATCAGAAAATTAAACCAATCCAAACCTATCCTTTTTTCTGTTTTAGTTCCGCCCTATGGTTTAAATCATATCAGCATATGTCTATTTTGTTGTCGATCCAACTAATCATCTACCACAAAATTATCAAAAGATTGTTTGTATTTTCTCATAAAAAATAGAGACGTTAAATGTCAATTGTGACACTAATTCAGCAATTGCGCAACATGAGTTTCTACGTAATTGAATTTTTTCTTTCCTCTTTTAAAATATCTTTTCTTACGTTGCAAATTCTTTTCTATAAATACATGATAGGCAACTAAGACGACTGAAACTTATGTGTTATGACCCAAAAGTTAAAGACTCAAAATAATGTTATAATCTTATATAACTAGTAAAAATATGTACTATAGACAAAATCAAATATTGTCGGATATTAAATGTTAAGGGTAAAAAATTGAGAGAAACTTTTTAAGTATGATTATAGTTTATAATTCTAGTACTTTTATGAGAAATTTAATCATTTAACTTCTCTGCCGGTAATTCTTATTTATATTAGTAAGGATTGTCTCAAGTTAACAAAATGTTATCCATTTATTTCAATACATTACCTTGGTTCTTGTTATAAAAAATCTTATTGAAAGATATAAAAATTTATATGGTTTAATTCAAAATTCCAAAACTTAAAACAATTAAGCTTCTATAATATCACAACTTAAAAACTTGTAAGTTTATTTATTTACATTACTAATTTAATTTAAAATTTGACAATTTAAAACGTAATTGGGAAGTGGTATTATTTTTAACACAAAATAAATTTAAAAATTGAATAAAATTATTCATTATAGAGCACAGAAAAAAGTCTCTAAACAATGTATTGCACTTTGATTTTTTTTTACAAATGAAACTCCAATATTCGAAAACTTCTAACATAACATGATAAAATTATAAATGTTTATATGTGAAACTCCAACATAATGCGATGAAATTTTAAAATCAAGCGCCAAGTATTCCCTTAGTTTTAGAACCTAAATTTTTGAGTTCTTAGTTGTAGAACCGTGTGCTAGACATTTACAACATCTTAAAGTGTGGCTAAAATATGTACAAAGCAAAATGCATTATTTCAAGAGCAAATTTCACATATAGCAAATATAAAAATTGTATTTGTATGTTATAGTTATAGTTTGCATAATTGCGCTCCATAGCAAATTTATGTTTGCTATGGAGCTTTTGATTTGTATAATTCGCTAGATACATCCAATTTTATACAAATTGTTCAGTTTTGTATAAATTCATTTATAAATTATAATTTGTATAATAAGATCTGTATTTGTATAATTATAAGTGTATAGGACGAAAATATATGTATTTGTATTTGTATATACACTTTTCTCTCGCTTTATACAAACATAAACGCATTTTATACATTTTATACATTTGTATACCGAATGGGTATTGTATACCGAAAATAGCTAATTGTATACCGAACCAGATGGCAAAACAATGAGATGTTTGCTGCGAATTACAAATAAAATAAACTATGAATATAACATTTAATTTGAATTAATAATTTGTTATTTCATACGATTTTCCCAATATTTTAATATTGATTATTTGGTTAGCGTCTGTTTTCTACTTCAGGATCAAATCTTCTAATTAAGCACTCAAATATCATTGTAAATGGTGTTTTAAAAATAAAATAAAAATACACTAATTAGCACCCTCAACTTTGGGATAATCTTAAATATATACGTACAATAAAAGTAATTATTAGATTAAAACAAACATGACCATGTTTTATGTACATAAAAAATAGTTCAAAAGTTATAGAAAGTATACATCCACTATACATTGTGATACACTCAAAAAGTTAAATATAACTTATCTATAAATGAGTTATACACTGACTATACGTTATGAAACACTCAAAAAGAATATTGCGTAACTATACATGAAGTATACACTAATTATTTATCGAACTAATTTTTTCTGAATATTTATTGGGCTAAATTAAGGAGGAAAAGGTGGAGAAATGGTTAACAGGAAAATTTAAGTATTTCTACTATATGTAAGTGTGAAGAAGCACTTGAAATTATGTTTAAGTTAAAGGATAATTTTGTCCTTAAAAAATTTCCACTCTATAACTGTAATGTTTTAGACAAAAGGTTATATTAGATGTACGTTTTCCTTCTTACATCTTTACTTTCTCCTTTTCCATATCCCACCTTCGATTTTTGCTTTTTTTTCCCTCTTTTACGGCTAGAGTGGGATTTTTGTATGCATGTTTTTCTTGCATAGGTTGATTAGGTTCTTATATTTTATCTCCAATTTCTGTCCTCCAGATCCAGAGATCATTGAATATTTATTTATTAATTCATGCATTAATAAATTATTAATATTGTTTCTTCCGTTTTTATTGTTTCATCTATTTTCTTTTGCATCAAGTGTTAAATATTAAGAATATTTTTAATTTTTGTGTTTTTAAATTTAAAATATATCACATATATTAAAGTATTTGTAATTTTATAATTTTGAATACGCCATGTCTAATTTTTTTTTTAAAAAAACATGTCCAAATAAATTGATACGAAAGGAGTCATATTTTAAAAATGGAATAAATATGTGATAATATTAGAAAGACCTTTAATATAATCTTTAAAAATTATTTTGTCTTCCGTATATTAATTTGTGCATATATGTGGAGTTTTAAAGTTTTGAACATTTTAATATTAATATAGAAATATGATTATTTGATTAAATTTTTTCTTGTTCTTCTTTTAATTTGTTCTATAAAAAGTGCTTAAAATCACAATGTAATAATATAAGATATTCAAAAAAAATATTAAAAATCATATAAGAAATTTGATTGACTCTTTAATTCCATATTGAAACAAAAGAGATACTAACGTATATTGTTTGAAAATAACATTAAAAGTACTGTAAATTAAAGTAAAATAACAACTAAAAATATTTAAGAACCAAATAAGAAATTTAGTTGACTTTCCTAAAATTACCTATGTCACATAAAATGGAACATAAAAAGTAACATGTATTATTTGAAAATGATATAAAATGTGCTATAAATCACAATAAATTAACAACTTCAAAATATTTTTAATAAAAACACATACAAAAATTTATGTTCACTCTCCAAATTTTATGTGTCACATAAATTAAAATAAAGAACTAATACATATTGGGACCGCGCTGGCGCAGACGACCTAATATCTAGTTTTGATAGAAAGACGCAACAAAGTGAAAAGGAGGAAGAAGAAGCAATTAATGGCTAAAGTGGAAATTAATGGTTTAATAAAGTTGAACCAATCGCATCAAGTTTATGAGCATATCCCTACCTATTACAAGAAATTGTTTACAAAAATACTTATCAATATACACTCTTAATAAATAATCTGTATAAAATTGTTACAACATGTATATACGTATAAATCCCGTATTTCTTAGGAATTAATTAAACCACATAGTTAAATGTGTGGTTAATTCTTTTATTGGTAAAAATATATATTTTTATATGCATAAATTGAGCTTTTCTTCATTTATGTTGCTCAGACTCTGCGCAACTAATTTCTTCATCGATACATTTAGGCATAATCACAAATGCCATAGAAACAATATCCTCCTGTCATGCACCTATTATTGCAATAGCCACAATGTCTCTTGTCATAAGACAAATTCACACATTCACCTCTACAACAAGTCTCCGTGAAAGGACATTTTTTCTTGCAAGCACCACAATTATGATCATCGTAACCTAAATCCATGCATTTGTTGTTACAACATGTCGAATTTCGACCACCTTCCAATACGTGGCATATTTCGTTGTCTTTATGGCAGTGATCCGCGGCCCTAGGGTTCTTGATTTCTTGTTGAGCAAGAAATCGACTTATTTTCACCCTCTTTGTTATCACTTGTGGTACTTCCACGTCTGAAAGTTTCTCATCGTCCTGAAATCCTGAATTTTCAGGGTTGTTCGATTTGTGCTGCATGGTGAGTAGAGAGATGGTGAGGGCCATTGTCATGGCTAGAATAACCATGAGTTTGATCAACTTCATCATTTTCGAATGTGGAACTGATTGATAATATTAATGGTATATCAATAATATTAAATGGTACGTGAAATCGATCTTGATTTTCGTTATTGACTAGGAGGAGGAGGGAGGAGAAGTTTTTTGGTTTTGTGAATGATATAAGATGGGAGACATATATATAGAGAGGGGTTTTATACTTTATTATATATATATATATAGGGTGGGAAAATGGGAGAGTTGACTTTAGAAAGAAAGGGAGGAATGTAAAGAAGAAGCAAAAAATTAAATAGATTGACTTAATTATGAAAGAAATTAAATGAATTAATTAATTATTAATTGCATATATTTGCTTGTTAAATGGCGGAGTTGAAGTTGATTATTGTGAAGAAAATATTAAATATATTAGAGTATGCATGTTTAAGTAGTTAATTTCAAGTAAAAACATAGTTATTTAGGCGTTAATGATGTCGTTAATTAGAAATCACCATTCAATTAGCGTTGACTTGAGGTTTAATTTGCTTGAAATGTTTATAAAGTGGCAAAAGGAATATTACTCGTTTACGTATATGATTGAGGAGTGAAGTTAACATTTTAATTATTTTTTTTGTGAACATTGAAAATTGAATGGGTACAAAAAGTAAAGGAAAAGCCTTTGTTTCTTGGCTATTGTATGTAGCCATATGAAGCAAGAAAAGTATTTATTTGGTTACAAATATTTGACTTTTAGGACCTTTTTGAATATTAATTTTTTTTTATAACATCTTAGTAATCAAGGATTTGAAAAGAAACTAAAGCAAAATGCATGCATGTTCTTGGAACTTAACTCATATTGAGTGTAGCTTCAGCGTTTTGAGTTTTAACTCCAAGTAATCTTTAGATCATAATAATAAACACTACAAGAAAACTATGAATTACATGAGAATTTTCTTGGGGATTAATATGAAAATTTGCAGGAAAATAAGTTTCCTACAGATTTTTATACTGATCCCCAGGAAAATCCCCATGTAATTTACGCTTTTCTGGTAGTGAAAAATTATGTCCGAGACAGTTTGATCGTACCTTAACTATTTCATTAAATACCTTAGCTATGTACATAACCACACTTTTAATTTGGTGACATGCTAAATGTAGGGGTACATATAATTAAGTAGAGATCAAATATTTGGAGTAAAGTTAAATTAAAAAAAAAAGTTCATTGAATTCGAACAATTGATGAATGGGCAAGTTTCCTTATTTCAAAATTTAAAGCAGCTTCCAAAAAATTGTTTTGGCCATGTTCTAGTTATAGTCTATGTTTTCTCCCAATTAATTTGGATATATTTATTTACACACTTAACTTAAAATTTGGATATCTAATTTTAAGTTAAACTTTACATCGTATATCATTTTTCATATAATGGAATAGCCTTCGGGATGGCTTAGCTGGTTCGGAGGTTGGTTATCCACATGGATGATCCGGGATCGATTTCCTCTCAATGCTTTCCGAGTCGAGCTTGTCGCATAGGACTTGTCTAGTGCGGTTTACATCCCATGTGTGATTTGCAGGCTATTACACAGTGGAGGGTTTACCCAGTGCGCACAAAGTGCTCACCACAGAGTGCTCACCCTAGCGGCCGCGGGTTATGCTAGGGTTTAAAAAAAAAAAAAAAACGTAAAACTTAAACTCTTAAATATATTAAACATATTTGCAACATAATTGTATGTAAAAACATTTTTTCTATCTTGATGAGGTAAGGTAAAATTATCTGCATATACTTTATCAATCAGAAATTACATTGAATATGTTTTTGTTATTATATGTTTAGTAGGGAAAGTAACAAGAAAACCAGGTCTAAGAATTTTTTTAATAATGTTTTACCTCTCCATGAAGGAAGGAACTGAAACAAAGATGTTCATGTATATATAAATCTACTCTATGAACCTAGACACTTTCTACTGTTTCAAAGGTCAAACTTCCCTTTCTCATTTTTATTTTTATTTTTTAATGAACTTACTTACAGCCTTTGAATTTTGAATAATTAAGGCTAGGAAATTAGTGACGGAGTCAGAAATTTTATATAAGTAAATTTTTTTTGATGAATGGGTGTGCCAAAACTTTTAAAATCAAACTACGTAATATTAATAATTGATTTTTATTATGAATAAATATATCAAAAAATTTAAAATCAAACTGTGTTATCTAGCCTTAATGAGTTCATATGTTAATCTAATGAAGTGAACGAATAAAGCCAGAAGAAGAAAAAAAGAGAGAGAGAGGAGAAAACTCACTAAAATAAAATTACTTTTACACTTCATCAAGCTTTCACGACCTATGGTGACTATAGCAACAAGACACAAAAATGAATTCCTTGTGGAGATTTTTAGCATTTGAGTTGGGCTATAGAGCTTTTAGAATTTGCTTATTAACTTTAAATTATATCATTACTTTTAAGTTTTATTTAAAAAATTTAATGAAAAGAAAAGGAAAGTCGAAGATAAATCTATTGGGTTTCTAATTTTTAATAAGCACCACTAATTTTGAATTATTTCATAAACTACAAATTTATTAATTATTATACCACAAAATTGCTAATTTAGGAGCTCTTTTACAAATGTTTGAAAAAGGGAGCATTGGGCAAGGGTGTCCACCATATATCATTTAACCACATAAAGTGTCATTTTACACATATGGTAGTATAATTTTCCAATGAAAGGTGTTTGCTTGACCATCCTTTGATACACTGTAGCTCCATCTCTATCCGAAGAAGCAAATCTTGACTGAACCTATATTTGTTCAATGGATACAACCCGCTCATGGTAAAACTTCATATGGGTTCGAAGTACTTTTATCTTCAACGAGTAGCCCAACATTCAATGCCCACTTTTCTCATTAAATAATACTCCAGTTGAGGAACTAAAATTTGGAAACCTCAATTCCATTCCAAATGCTAACTTTAAGAAATCAAGAAACAAGAATCAACCATGCAAATGCGTATGGTTAGTACAACTTCTGAACAGGCTCCTGATTTGTGTGTAAAGAAATTGTAAGACTAAGTACAGATATCATGTACCAGGGGTTCAATCTAGAGATTCCCACATCATATCTACACGAAAAAGTTGTGCAAATATCTTCGACAAGATCTTCCTCTCTCTTATATTGCTTGGTGGCTGCACCCAATCCGCTTCATTACACTTAAAGAAGCCGCTGCCCAGCCAAAAGCACAAGTTTGTATCAACTTTCAACTCATGACCTTCAGATACACATCTTTGGCTCTAATTAGTCCGTCAGAATCACCTTCGACAGGGGGTATAAACTCTAAAGGGAAACACTACTGCTTGAGTTTCTGAATTTGCAAGACGATGAGCAAGTTAAATCAAGATTCAGGTAGTTGTGAAAGTTTTTGAATAAGTGTAAACATGTCTAGGTCTTTACACATCTAAGATACCGAAAGCATTATTTGCAAGTCTGCTAATGGCAACAAATATTTCGAGGATGAAGCTGAAAACAAAAGATTCAACCAAAACAAACAAATTAAACAAAATTGTGTTTCATGTTGATAATATGCCATTCCACTTATCCCTCACGATGCATCAGAAACTAATTGATGTTTCTATACTTTCCTACAGAGCATCATTATACACACCCATGGAAATGATACGGTTTATCCTAATAGGCAGCAAATGTCTAGTGCAATTCAAATCCAGTGGCATC
>JAJOOO010019789.1:0-38859 GCA_029582685.1 Solanum piurae
TTTTTCCAGATTCTGGTATGTGTTACAGATTTTAGATTTGTGAATTAATTTATGTTCTTTTGTTCTTCACTGGTTCATTAAACTTTGGTAACTTCGTGTTTCTGCAAAGTTTGTTGGAATCAGTAAGATTCTTTAAACACAGATTGACAATAATTCTTCTTTAAGAAAAAAATATTTCGTATATTTTTTCTACTCTGTTTCTGATTCTAGTTTCTCTACTAGTTTTAATTTTCTAGTTGTGAAAATGTTCTTAAACTTAATTGTGTCTTACCAAGTTCTTGAAAGTTTTGTTCTAAGTATCTTAGGAATACAAGATGAACAACATGGGATACTGCTTCAACTTCTTGTTAAATCGCAACCATTCCTTATAAAAAGGCTCAGTAGGTAATTACATAAAATTGTTAATCTTGTCCCTCACCTACAACATCTTTGATGGAGGAAAGAACATCTCAAGGAATACATCATTCAACTCTCTCCAAGTGATGATAGAATCATGTGACAACTCATTAAACCACATTGTTGCTTTCCCATAAAGTGATAGTGGGAACAATCTTAGATCAATGGCAGTTTTACTAATAACTCTTAATATCTCAAAAGACTTGCAAGTACCAACAAAGTTCATTAAGTGCATATTCAGATCATCTCCAGCTACTCCTCTGAATAATCTCTTCAAGTTTAGAAATTGGATCATGGTACTTGTAATAGTGAACATTGCTAATGGAGCCAATGTGGGGGGACAATTGCTTCAGTGGGACCAACTCCATCTAAGTCTGCCTCATCATCCTCATCAATATCAAAAAGAGAAACAAGTTTTTGTTGTCCTCTATCTCTTTGGGGTAGACAATATATAATTTGCAATGGCAACATCATCCACCTTATCTCTAACAACATCATCAGCCTAATTATTGAGTTCATTGTGGGTGTTTCCCTTGGGTTGAGATTCAGCAAGCTATCAAGTCTGAGTTGCCTCACACTTTTGTCCATTCATGACTCTCTAAATAGATTTCTCGATTTTAGAAGTGTAAGATATTTGTTGTTTGCCCTTACTGTGGGTGTTTGGCATATACTAACATGTATCCTTTAAAAATAGAAACAACAAACTAAAAGAAAATTAGAAAATAAGGTCTAAGAGTGAAATAATCACAATTGACGTTATTTCTAAAACACATTCCCTAGCAATGATACCAAAAATTTATAAGTTTAAATTACACCTCACAATAAAATATCATGGGTCATTGGTTGGAGTTGATCCTACAGGGAATATGACTAGAAACTTGGTCAATGTAGTTATTCAATCTTTTAGTCAATTATTTCCAAAGGGTTTTTTGTAATAACAATCAATAGTTTATCAAATATTGGTTTGAATTAAGAATGAGAATGTATTAAGACCATGATTGCATTTCTCAACAAGTATATTGTAGTGGTGATCTATTGCGGTGCTTAACATGCAAAATGATAAAATCGGTATATCTAAATATTGTTCAATCCTATTTAGATGATTGTCACTCTAAATACCTTCTGGACTTTGAGTGTTTGAATTCAAACTTTTACCCTTATTTTAGATTAACTTTACCTTTCACAACTCAAGTTCTTAGACAATGATTTGTAGGCTCAAATCTATGTCGTTAATCTCTTTTCCTATTTTATACTTCTTTTATCAAGCAAGTGAAGAATTAAGAATAATCATAATGTATACAACTGTCACAAAGCAATCATTCTAAAGAGAATAACAATACATGCATGCACACCGTTCAAGAATCATTTTTTATATTAACTTACTTCACTAATTCATAATGGTTTTCACAATCCTAGTTATTGAATTTAGATATCATATTATCAAGAACACATTCATAATGTATGGGTGAATACATAATTATGAACTTACAAGAAGAATAGTTGAATCCGAAAACATATATTATCAATACAGAATCAATAATCAAAAAATAAAGTGTAGAATTGCTTTATAAGTCAAATGTAGTATGCTATAAGAAATTTCCAAAATCACATTCTCAAAATAAAGTTTGTTATGTAATAATAAAACCTATAAAAGTATTTATAAATATCACAAATCATATCCTAAACAAATTAGGAAATCAAACTCGTCAACTTTGTACGACTTGTAGTAACAACCTGAAACTGTAAAGTAAAGTCTGAAGTGGTCATAAGAACTCATAAGTTTTATATCCTCAAACCATGAGGACTCACCAAGGTAGTGCTAAGATGATAGAATCATGTACTAACCGCGGTCGAGACGATGTGTGTCAGAACCTATATTATGAAGTAATAAAGACAGAAAAATATGTGGTTGATATTCGAAATGTACTGAATATGGGGAATTGCATAAACATGACAAAAAAATATATGATAAGTCTAAAATCATGATAATGAAATGATCATGTAAAAATAATTTGAAAATTGATAATTTAATTTTGAATACATAGTACAAGGTCATGCATTAGTCTAAAAATTATATCATATGTGGGAGATAGTGTTAACCGACAAAATCATGTGAGCTATAACGTGGAGGTCAGTGTATTGCTATCACATTAAAAAGAGAGTGTTCTACTTGCCAAGGTAAGGACCATAATCATAAGCTAAGGTGGATGCACTAGCTAATGTCTATCTGAGACAAAGTCCTACAAGGCACGTAGTTTTGGGACTCAGGTAATCGTCACTAGTCCAACTCGGTGCTATGTAATCTCCCAACAGAAAATGTGCATATTAATATTCTTAGAAATAATAAGAAATTGGTAATACTGAATCATTCATGATAAATGTAATAATCATAATAATAGCTCCTTAAAAATCATGATTTCATAACATGTTCCTTGAGACACTTATCTAAAGCATCAAAATCATGATATTCATATAAAGTGATTGATACTTTATCTGAAAACATCCTTGATTCATAAAAATCTTCATAACATAGTGCATGCATAAAGAAAGCTCATTCAGGATCATAAAATACTTGCATAACATGCATTTAAGAAAATATCATTTGAAAACATTGAATTATGATCAAATCATACATACTAAGATTACTCATGAAGAATAAACTTAAATTTAATAAAAACCCATAAAAGTTCATGAAATCGTAGAATTGGGGAAGAATCATAAATTGAGAAATTAAAATTTCTTTGGGACTCAATGGGTGGAAAATGACCCATTGATGAAGTTCTCACACACTTTGGTAGAGACCCTAGGTTAAATTGGAGAAGGAGACCCTAGCTGCAGATGTTAGAAATAACTAGTTAGCCTCTCAAATTCTAGAATAGCGATTGGAACAGTGATAAGAATCAAAGGAAAAATTGAAAGAAATAAGAAAACATATGAAGATTAAGATTAATAAATTGAGATTATGGGCAACAAAGGACTAAACTATCACTTCCACATTGATTTCAACAACTTAAATTAACCCTATTCAAGAATCAAAGGCAACCAAGAGATGACCACAAATGGGAGACACTTTGATTAATCAAGAAAAAAACTTAACTGACAATTAAGAGATCACCATTAATCACTCACGAATTCCTTAATGGAATTACACTAATCACTAAAACTAGACATTACTCATTTAAGAGTACTCAACATTCAAAATAATCTAAGTCTTCTGAAATGACAAAAGACTACTATTTATACTAAGGAAATAAAGAAGACACTTTCTTTATAATAATTTTATCCTTAATGAGATAAGGACCTTGTTTGGTTATCCTTTTTAGTGAATTCTTGAATTTAAGAGATGGTCACTTGCACATGTAACCTCTTTTCTCCATCCTTTTTCTTTGATTGTCCTTCCGCACATTGTATGTCTTCTTTTGGCATCCTTCAAGCTCCTTGGCTTCACGTATCAAGACCCTACTTCCAGTTCAAGTGCCAACGGTCGTGAGTAGTAATATAACCCAACTAGTGAGTTGGAGTCGAGTCCCAAGGGAGCGGTTCGTAATTGAAAATCAATTGAAAAGCATAAATGTGTTCAAGTCAATTATAGCTATAAGCATTTACAAAGAAAAACATGATAAATTAAAGGATGACACAAGTGTCAAGTATCAAAAGGGGTTTTTGTAATCAATTATCAACTAAAACGACAACTAAAAACGAAAATACAAATATGAAGACGGAATTATTGGGATGTGATAGGATTATGGGCTAAGGTAAACAATCGGGTAATTGATATTGATAGTAAATCATTGTAAATTGGTAACTAAGCAAGACTATAGTGGGGTAAACTTTCTCTCGAACAGTTTACCCCGAATCAAATTAGTTTATCTCGAACACTAATAAGCGGCAATGAAGCACAACCTTCGCCTTAGTCCATTCACTATCTCGAGCTGAATGTGTGGGAGAGGGTTTAGGATTCACTCTCTTGAGCTGAACCAACGACAACCCAATAACCACAGACCATTGATTAAGTAGTTTTGGTTTTAAAATCTCTCTCTCGAGAAAGCCAAAACTACGAAGTTAAAATTGTATTTGCAACTACAACCCCATTAAATTCAAACACAACCACTGAACGAAATCACCTTTTTTACAGCAAATGGACTATCAATTAGCAATACCCAGACCCATATTCACATAATCACACCCCAAGAATTGGGGTTTTAGCTAGACATAGTAAAGAGATAGAAATTGATACCGAAAAGTGTTTCCATCAAGTGGGTACGATTGATATGGTCTTTACACACATCTAAGATAAAGAATCTTCAATACGCACTTCCAATTTCTTCAAAATGAGGATTTTTAAAATCTCCAAAGCTAAGGGAAAATGTCCCTAAAAACTAAGTTCTAAAACTGAGTAATTCTAAAATTTCATAAACTCATTGCATACTAAACTAAAAAATCAAACAAGTATTTATAGTTGTCAAAAAGTGTGTTGCAAAGGTCCACTCGGCGCAGTTAGTAGGGATCACCAATCCACTTGGTGATCCACCATTTGATCTGGTTCATCGCCTTTCTGCATTGGCCTTCAACAAATTCAAGTTTTGTAACTTTGGGCGATATAGCAATGTATCGCGGAACTGTTCGGCGACTCGCTGACTACTCCTTTCTATCGCCGACTTGATTTTCTCTTTCAGGGCTTGGCACACTAGAACATTAGGCGAGACCAAGGCCATTTGGCGACTCGTCCAATGGTTTAGGCGATCCTCAGGCCTTCTTTTCTTCGTTCTTTCAGCTGCCTTGTTCCTTTTTGCTCAATAGTGTCCATGCTTTGTCTCTAAGTTCAAATACCTTAAATTCAAGGATTTATATTAGTTATTGAGATAAAATATGCATTAGAGGACATTAAATCTATAAAAATTAAGCCCTAAATGAGTCCAAATCGTGGACTCATCAACACCCCCAACTTATACTTTTGCTTGTCCTCAAGTAAAACTCAAGTTCAGCAGTTCAAAAAGGATGTCTCAAACAGTGCTACACAAGACTCAATCATGAATACACACAAAAAAGACTCAACTTACTCATGCAATGATCAAATGTGCACTCAAAGTTTCCAATTGTGACTTACCCTTATCAAAGAATCTCAAGCTCACAATACTTGCTACAAATGCAAGTTCAAGCTCAACAAAGGAAACCAAATGCTCTCACACAAAAAATGATTCCATGTTCACACACAAGGGTTTAACAATTTAAAGTTCCGGAATCAAATGCAATGCTCACACTCACAAAGATGAACACAATGTATGATTTCACCCATAGGTTTGCCCGTATTTTCCAACCAACATTTGTTTCAGCTCACTCAAGATCAAAAAGGTCTTTTCAAGGCTTGTAACGGGGCTGAGTGCAAAGGTATGGTCATTTAGGCTCATTGGTTATAGTCCTCATGAAACGTGGTGTGAACAACACTTTCTTTCCTTTGCTTCATCATTTTTTATTGGTGCTTACAAGTCATCCCATTATTCACTTTCCATGGACTGCTGGAAACCCCATTTCTTTTTGTATTTTCACAACTTTATTCCACAAATTTTTCATTCCTTTTTCTTTTTCATTCTTTTCTTCTCTTTTTTTTTTGTATGAAGGTGTTCCATTTTTCTCAAAACATGGGTAAAAGGGGACTTTCTTGCATGTCTTGATTTACCTTTTCTTTTCACCACACCCCCAACTTAGGCTTTTGGCCTAAGTTGGCTATTTAAACAAACCACAAATCATGAGGATTATAGGTAATGGATCAATCGAAGGTCACAATGTTGTCAAGTTTCTTCCAAGAAAAGGTCAAGGCTCAAAGGGTGCTTAAAAGGATTTCACACACTCACAAGGTAGGCCACAACAAGAGGAAATTGTTTCACACTCTTTAAAGTTGCCTAAGATCATATCAAGAGTTCACATCACTTAGTCAGTCGGACCAACGGGGAAAATTCTAGGTGCCATGACACATGGTTCACGGTAAGCTCATCACACAAGGCACTGACACCAAAGTCAAACAAGACTCCACACTTTTGCTAGTGTGCAATGTTCATCACAAGAGACTCATTTCGACACTTGGCTAGTCACAACGAAATGCACATATTGGTTATGCAACTTTATTTGGCCTCATCGTAGCCGCACATTCATTTTTGTTCGATTATGAGCACTATTCAAGTCATCGATATTGATCAAAACTGATACTCAAATTTGCACAAAAACAACCACATTCAAATACAAACAAGAGGTGGCAAATTTTATTCGAAAGGGTCAAAAATCATTTATAATTAAAAACAAGGAACATCCACAAAAAGCAGTGTATAAGACAAATTTAGCTCGAAACCCAAATATATAAACAAAATAAGAATTTCGAATGCCACACAAAAGGTGGATCTCACCCCACCACAAATAAAAGCATTTGTCCTCAAATGCAAACAAGCTAATAATATCCAAAAATTAAAATAAAAGTAAGAAAGAGATGGAGGTAAAGAGGGGGTCTTGTCTACGCAGTCGCTCCATCTGTCTGGGCATCAGTTCTCAGAGCATCAGTCTGGTCTCGGGCCTCAGTACCCGGGGTCACCTCAGAAGGAACAACAGATACACTAGGAGCAGCCAAGGGAGTATCTGCTAAGGAAACATGCACAACATCATCTACCATGGCCTCTTCAGTCGCCCTCATATGAAGCTTCCTCAGCCACCTCGATCATCTCCTCATCAGTCTCCGCCTCAGACTCAGGATCAACTGCTTCCTCAACTCTACTCTTATCTCTGGTGGTAGCCGGAAGCAACTCTAGCACATCTGAGATCTCCACCGTCCCAAAGATCATGGACATATCGGTGGACTTCAGCTGATCCACATCACTCCGCAACACAGCTATAGCGTCCTTTAAGGTCGTTACTTGCTCGGTGGCCCTTTGGCCACGCTCACACACCGCTATCTTTGCCGCAAGGGCATCAATGGCAGCGCTCAATGGTGTCACAGCATCAACCAGAGAAGTTTGAATCATGTCCGGAATGGAGGCCTCAAGTTTGGCAGCTCGACGATCAACAGAATGGGCAAGTTGCCCCATCCGAAGTAATAAAGCCTGGGTGATCGGAGTCTGGGAGACAGCAACAGCAGCAGGTCTAGGAGGCAGTGCAACATCAAAAGAACTAGGAACATCAGAAGGAGTATCAGTAGAGGTACCTGAAGTCCCATGGGCCAGAGTAGGCAAAAATGCCTCTGCAGGTATAGAGTCTATGTCCACAACCGGGGAAGGGTCCATCGGGGCTGCTTTCTGCCCCTTCTCTACCTGATCCTTAAGATATTCAACTTCCATCCTCTGAATATCAGTGGAAGATGTGGGAATCACTTCCACATCCTTCTTTGCATCTCTAGGTACCCGAGCCTGTCTGCACAACTCGGTGATCAATACCGGGAAGGGAAGTGAGGTCTAGCGCTGCTTTGCACGCATGAGAATCTCTGAAGCCATGATTATCCCCAAATTTAGTTGATTTTTATCAATAATGCAACCTAGACAGGCTGATTTGACATGTCGGAGAATAGACTCATTTTGGATTGGCATGATCGTACTGCTGATGAAACCAAACCAATACCGAGCTGCCACATTGAGGTCCTTCTTTTCAATAACAGAACCAACCTCAAGCCACTTGGGAGTGTCGTCTGAGATCAACAGAGCTAACCACTTCTTCATATTGTCTAGCATTTTAGTCCTAATTATGCACTGGCAGTCATCATCAATGTCATCAGGACGATCTAGGATAGCATCAATAACGGCATGGTCACACTTGACCTTCTTTCCGCAGACAACTACATAGTCAACCGGTTTGAATGCTACTACTTGTTTCTTCCTATGTGGTATCAAGGTCCCATAAGAAGCATAGAACTCCCTGACCCAATTTGGAATATATGGGCCACGAGGTTTGGTGAAGATCTGGAAATCATGATACTTAAGGCAATTCATAATCTCTGGATACCTATCAATCACTCCATCCGTGGACAGATACTTTTCCTCAATAATTGTCCTCAGCCCCTCAGTCTTTAATCTATTCATCAACTTTGGAGGAGGGCCCTGTACTGGGGGTGCCAGCACCACTGCTTGTTCTGTGACTTGAGGAGGACTGGTAGCCGAAGGAGTCCGGATCCTAGACGGATCATTCATTCTTTTATAGCGTAGCTCTGCCCTCCGTGCTACTACCAGTTCATCATCATCAGACGCTATAGTTCGAGGCTCCTGATACTCACCCTTACTCTCAGATGTGGTGAGGTAAGTGTCATAGATGCCGTCACTGTCGGAGCTTGCCTCCGGTGATGCAGGTGCTTTGTCTTTACCATTGCCTTTCCCACCAGTTGTGGTGAGTTTTGTGGCCTTTACCCTGGATGCAGTTGCATCCTCATTGAGTGTAATCTCTTTTGCTTTCCCTCGGGCTGGCATGTTTCTTCCTGCAACTTCAGATCTAGCCATGTCTGCAAAACATTGAGAAAAATTTAGAAACATTTCAGTTAAAATCACAGAAACACAGTTGTAGACAGACTCGTCGAATCAGTCGGCGAGTCGCCGACTCGCTTTGGCGAGTTAGGCTGGACTCGCAGAAAGGATTGGCTCAAAATTCTTGGCAAGTTGGCGAAGGGAAAGGTCGTTCGGTGAATCGCCAACAGCTTTCGGCAAGCAAGAACTAGCTCGCTGAGAGTTACAGTGCAAAAATGGGTTAGGGGTGCAGACAAAGGGCGATCGAGAAATCTTTCGGTGACCTCAGGTTTCTCGCCGAAAGTTACAGAATTCAACAACACATAAAGTATGAAATTAAAGGCGAGATGGGAACATTACGTGAACCACTGAGTGGTTCGGCGAGCTCAACCCAACTCGCCAAATGACCCAACGTGCCTATTTTCAACCCAACCTCTCAAATTCAACCCGCAACCCCCCAAAATAAAATCAAAACATGCACAACTCAAATTCAAACGAGACCCATAACACCCATTGCCCTGGGATACTCAGACTTCTTCCGGCTTTGCCAAATTTGGCCAATTGAAGACCTTTACCCTTAAGAACGAAGCCACCTGCTCTATCATTAGGCAAATTACGTTGTTTGGCGCAAATGCAGTAGACTAAGACCTCACCCAACTAAACTAAACAACATGCAAGAACAACTCCACAAAATTTACTTCATTTTTTAGCACAAAAAGGACCGGAATTTAACATTCAAAGCACTAAAGGCATGACTATTGAATTAGAAACAGGAATTCAAACTATCTAATCCTATCAGAGAGGCCCAACACACATCAACAACATAATATTGCTTGCATAAGAGTACAAATTACTAAAAATAAATGTGGGATTTGGAAAACCAACCTTAAATGCCGAATAATAATGACTGAAAAGCTAGGCAGCAATGTAATCCACTCTGAACACAACTCCGACGACTAAAATACTCTCGAAAATGCGAAAATATCAAAAATACTAAATAGGTGCGAGTTTGGGAAAATGAAAGAATTTGAAATTTAAACCTTTGGACATTTCATAAATCATTCAATTCTCGCCCATTCGGTGATGTTAGTCGTGATCACTGACCCACTCGGCGACGCGCTGAGTGGTCACTTACCTCGCCAAGTTTTACAGGACCCTTAGTTGATGTGGGGATCCAAATGGCGGTATAGATCACGATCGCCGACCTGATCGGTGAATCGCCAATAATTTCCTGGGCTCACCGAGTTTTACAAACTCTACCTTAAAGTTGTCTTGAGTCCAACGACGGTTTAGGTTGGGGTCGCCGATATCTTCGGCATTTCGCCGACTTGACTTTAGCTCGCCAATCTGCACCTTTCAAACATTTCCCACACTTTAACCTACACAATCAACACACCGTTATTTCTAAAACAATAATTAAGCAATAAAACCTTGGGTTGCCTCCCCAGAAGCGCCTTAGTTAACGTTGTGGCACGATGCAAGTCCATACACAAACTCCATTTGTGGGTTTGGCCCTAGTGTTACTAGGTAACCCCCCTATCTATTTGGGTAGAGATGAGGCAATACAAAACCCATGAGTTTTTCAATTAGCTTGATAGATCTAGAGTGAGAGCCAATCATCTAATTTAGCACTTCAACATTTTCCCTCATCTCCTCTAGCACTCTATCTTGCTCATTGAGCTTTTGGAGAATGATTAATAGTGTATCCTTGATACGTCTACTCTCATTGTCCATAGACTTTCTCCGCTCATGAGGGGGTATGTATCTGCCCTTCTTTTTGGACAGCACCTCCAGTTCCTCAACCCTTTGGGCTAAGGTATCCATCTGACCCAGCAAAATGACCAAGTGATGGTCCTTCTCAGTCTCCTTGTTGGTGTTGGCCACAAGATCAAGGAGTTTGGTTGCGGTCTCATAGGAGTGTCTCATAAGACCACCCAGGATAAGTTGATCGATTAATCCTTTGCTTCCAAAATTAAGACTCTTATAGAAGCATTCTAGTAGAACTAGATCGGGAATTTCATGAGTTGGGCATTGTATCAACAATGATTTAAACCTCAGCCACGACTCATGAAAAAGCTCCATTTCTAGCTGCTTGAAGGTCATGATGTTATCCTTGAACCTCATCACTTCTATCGGAAGGTGATCCATTTGTTCACAATCATCAATTACATTCATTCTTCTTATTTTCAACACACAAACAAATAAAACAAAACTACAAATTAAGTAAGTTTCAATATAACTAACAAGAGCAAAATTTAACTTAACTAACAATTCTCAAGTAACACCACTCTCCGACAGCGGCGCCATTTTGACTTCACGTATCAGGACACTACTTCCAGTTCAAGTGTCAACGATTGTGAGTAGTAATATAACCCAACTAGTGAGTTGGGGTTGAGTCCCAAGGGAGCGGTTTGTAATTGAGAATCAATAGAAAAGCATAAATGTGTTCAAGTCAATTATAGCTATAAACATTTGCAAAGAAAAACATGATAAATTAAAGGATGACACAAGTGTCAAGTATCAAAAGGGGGTTTTGTAATCAATTATGAACTAAATGACAACTAAAAATGAAAATACAAATATGGAGACGGGATTCTTGGGATGTGATAGGATTATGGGCTAAGGTAAACAACCGGGTAATTGATATAGATAGTAAATCACTGTAAATTGGTAACTAAGCTAGACTATAGTGGGGGTAAACTTTATCTCGAACAATTTACCCTGAATCAAATCGGTTTTTCTCGAACACCAATAAGCGGCAATGAAGTACAGCCTTCACCTTAGTCCATTCACTCTCTCGAGCTGAACCCACGACAACCCAATAACCACAGACCATTGATTCAGTAGTTTTGATTTTAAAACCTCTCTCTCGAGCAAGCAAAAAAATATGAAGTTAAAATTATATTTGCAATTACAACCGCATTAAATTAAAACACAACCACTGAACGAAATAACCTTTTTACAGCAAATGAACTATCAATTAGCAATACCCAACAGTAAATTCAACCCATATTCACATAATCACACCCCAAGAATTGGGATTTTAGCTAGACATAGTAAAGAGATAGAAATCGATACCAAAAAGTATTTCCATCAAGTGGGTACGATTGATATGGTCTTTACACACATCTAAGATGAAGAATCTTGAATACCCACTTCCAATTTCTTCAAAATGGGATTTTCAAAATCTCCAAAGCTAAGGAAAAATGTCTTCAAAAACGAAGTTCTAAAACTGAGTAATTCTAAAATTTCATAAATTGGTTGCATACTAAACTAAAAATTCAAACAAGTATTTATATTTTTCAAAAAGTGTGTTGCGAAGGTCCACTTGGCGCAATTATTTGGGATCGTCGATCCACTCAGCGATCCGCCCTTTGATCTAGTTCATCGCCTTTCTGCATTGGCCTTCAGCAAATTCAAGTTCTGTAACTTTGGGAGATATAGCAATGCATTGCGGAACTGTTCAACGACTCGCCGATTGCTCATTTCTATCACTGACTTGATTTTCTCCTTCTGAGCTTGGCACACTGGAACATTAGGCGAGACCAATGCCATTCAGCGATTCGCCCAATGGTTTAGGCGATCCTCAGGCCTTTTTTTCTTCGTTCTTTCAGCTGCCTTGTTGGTTTTTGCTCAATAGTGTCCATGCTTTGTCTCTAAGTTCAAATACCTGAAATTTAAGGATTTATATCAGTTATTGAGACAAAATATGCATTCGAGAACACTAAATCTATAAAAATTAAGCCCTAAATGAGTCCAAATCGTGGACTCATCACTCCTCCGTAGCTTCCTTTCTCATAAATATCACTTGTAAGTTTTGGAGCTCATTTGCTTAACTATCCATGCCGTTATCATCATCCCTTTCTTGAAAAAGATTCATCTTTAAATCTGAACCTTGAAAATCACAAAAATGACAAACAATAAATATATACTCGTAGCATGAGAGTTAGATCATGAGTTATTAACCATACCAACTCATCAATGAGGCTGATAACGCTCAACTACACATCTTACAATTCAATGTGTAAGCGGTCGTTAGCAATATAAAATCGAATGAGGAGTTGTGGTCGAATCCCACAAAGCATATTAAGCAAGAATTCAACTCATGAAGTGAACTCAAGTACTAAAATTTTGCATATTTGTTTAATCAATTTAGGCATGAAAGTAAGTTCGAGAAATTTAGATTATGAATAAGGAGTTATTAGCAAGTTGTTGACACAAACGTAGAACAAAAAGATTCAACAAGTAAGAAGGAAACCTTAGTAGTGTGCATAATTGAATACCAATTTCGTATTGTGGGTAAATGTATTGCTCAAAACAGTTGATTATCAATGAGTAGGCTAGATTAATATGCACGATAGTTATTTATCAATCAACTAACATATCTCATGCAAACTTTATCAAACCCCGACATGTAATCAAAACTAGTCCAACACCTTAACTCAGCCCTCTTTATCAATCAAGGCTAATATATGAAGCTAATAAATCAATTATCAACTAGTTCTTCCATTCTAGGCATCTTTCACAAGCAGTTCTAGAGAACTTAAGATAGATAAGAGTTTGCAACCTCAAATCATAAATAAAAACATGAAGAAATAGATGAACCCATTTCAAACAAACATTTAATTAAGCAATAAAAAAATCCACAAACTAACTAGGCATTCAATTACATATCACACCCCTAAGACTATAGGGTTTTATTCAAGCATCTAAAAATTAAAAGAGTTTTACCAAATAAATTATTCTCCATCAAAGCTAGAAATGTTTCAATCCTCAATTCGAATTAACCCAAATCAATACCCCAATTTCCCAAGTCTTAGTTAGAAAAATATCCAAAAGTTTTAGAAGCTTCCAAGTACAGAATTATCATAACATAAAAGATGTGTTTCTCTCTCTTGAATATTAATTTATACTTTTTTCAAAAATTGGTAAAACATTCACTTCAAAATCCACTTTGGTGAAATTAGTCGGGATCACTGAACAACTTGACAAGTCTTCGAATGCTCCTTTTCATTGCCCAATTACTTTTTTAGCTTTACTCCATGCCTTCAAGTTTTGATCATGTTTTGGAGAGCGCGATGGAGTCCACCGACCTGATCAACGAGTCGTCATTTGATCACGTCTCTCACTGAGTTGGCATGAGTTTATGAGCAGAGTTTTATGAAATTTTGGGCGAGCTAATTGAGCTCACCGAATGGATCGACGATTCACCATTTTTTTCTTTCACTAGCCAAATTGACTTGGACTTTTGAGCACAACTGTCTGAACTTTTTGTAGAGTTGAGGTCCATTTGGCAAGTCATCTAGTGTGTTTAGAGAGCTTCAACTTCTCCATTTTCTTTACTTTTTCAAGTACTTCACTTCTTTTTTGTTATTATTTATCCTCATGTTGTCTTTGAGCTCTCATAACTTAAATTCAAATAGTTAACATCATAAATGGACATAAACAAGCATTGCATACATGATTTGGTGAACTAGAAGCCTCAAATGAGTCTACAATCCTCGACTCATCAGAGGCCCACATTTGAAATATAACCAACAATCTGTTATGTTGAAGAAGATCTATTCATCATATAAGGTACAAAGGAAATGGTAATTAACAACATCATGAGACAAGGAATCCCAAGAGATGATATCACATATACTTTAGGAGTCATAAGACACAATTATTTCATCGCCTCACAATAAGACCTCACCAAAAGTGGTGCAATCACCCTTAAAGACTCATCCGGGTAAAAAAAGTGCAAGACCCATATACCTATACCTCTTAATTCTCATACCAACATAGGTATCATCATCAACAAAGAGGTAGTAAAGAAAGGTGCTAAGCATGTTTCCAAGAGTATCAATCATGCTTCCGAGAATCGCACTTGAAAATTTAGCTTGTCCAATCCTATGAAGGTGAAAAAGAGTCCTTATTTTTGGCCTCTCCTAAAAAGAAATAAGCAACTTAGCACCCACTAATTGGGGTTCACACAACTTAAGCACAAGTGTGTCAAACAAGGATGCAAGTATAAAGGAAACTCCAAAAATAAGCAATGACATATTTTTCTTGGCGTGCACAATGATAAAATTACATTTGACAAAAGGATCATCATATGCAAAAAAGTAATAAAGAAAGGTGCTACATAAATGAACTTCATCCAAGGTGTGCCCACATATAGAATCACCCTTTGATCCAAGAGCATTAAGGCCTTGATTAAGAATGAGGCCACACAAGAATGAAGGGGTCATTGGAGAACATACACCACCTTTCTTTAGAACACCATCCTTCCCAATGGACATGCTATCATCTTCTAAGAAGAGATTTTCATCATCGAAAAGTGTGTCATCAAACCATAGTGGATTACTAAATAAGTTGTAACCTTTAAGAGTGGCTACCCCATCATTACAAGACATTCCACTATGCACACCCTCAATAGTCATGTCATCATCAAATAAGATGTTATCCCTAAACACACATCCCACCTCAAGATTTTCATGAGAAAAGCAAGAAATGGTATTAAGGTCTAAGGATTCATTCAAAGCACGTGTATCAACACTTGGTGGACACAAATTAATTTTACTAGAAGAATCAATGTGGTCATCAATATGATTAACTAGTGTATTCACATTCTCAACATGCACACTATCAAAACATGGCAAAGAACCACATGAAAATGTTTTATCATTCAAGACACAAGTGTCAACACTAGGTGGACACAAATTGATCTTATGGGAAGAAACAATTCGGTCATCAATAATAACAACTAGTGTATGAACACTCTTAACAAATACATTATCACTATGTGGTAAGGAATCATTAATCTCACATGAAAACAAGCTATCACTTATACTCAATTGGCTACCACACAATGAATTTACAAGTTTAAGGAAGTGGAAGAATTAACATTGTAACCTTGTACTCATAACACAAAGTGTCGTCACTTTGATTGTGCAACTCCTTAGATTCTCATCACAACGAGTAGTAACCTTTAATAGTCTTTCCAACTCATCGAGTTCCATCTCAGTGACTAATTGAGTTAGCTTTTCAATTTTTCTTTGTGTTGAAGCAAACAACTCATTTGTCCTCACAGTACGAGGATCCCGATATAAAAAGGATAATGGTCCTTCTACCATACCAGTACACTTCACACCCACCCAATCGTGAGAAAATAACGATTTACTAAAAAACTTCTCTTTTTGTTTTGATGTTGTCAACATACCAAAAGAATATTTCTTTGTTATTTGTGTGTTCCATACTTGTTATATGCTAGTTATAGTCTATTAAATTGGTTGAATTGTTATTCATATTGAAAGGAGTTGAGGTTTATAAAGAGTTGTCATTTCTGAAATTAACAAATCATTAATTAATGGGTATTTAGAAGCAAATCATCCTAGAAGACTAATCTTATAGCTCACTCAGGTCAATCAATTCAAGTTAATATAAGTCGGGAAGGGGGGGGGGTTAAACAATTTTCACCCATTTAAAATATAATCCAAACTATTTTATAAGTTTAAATTCAATGAAATCATCTACCTATTAAATGTTTGAGAACGTATACATAAAAAAAAATTCAAAATTTGAGCCAATTTTTTTTTTTTATAATTATGCATTCAGGTATTCAATTAAAACATATTATAATTTAAGTATCTAAAAATTTAATGATAGATTTAAGGTTTATAAATGTATAGTGCCTAAATAATTTTTCCATTATAATCCCACATAAGTAATAAGTGGACCAAAAATCCTTAACATTATAAGTTGGTTATGATGATGCATGAACATGGGGATGGGGGGTCATCAAATAAATCAACAAAAGAGTAGTAGTGAATAGGGATGTTTTGGTAGAGATAAAGAGAAAGAGTATGCAAGAACTCTCGTTAGAGCTTTGCTGACCACATAAAAGGAATCAAATAATAGTAGTATCTACTTTCTACATTGTTGTTTCCTAGAAAATATAAAGATAGCAACCACTTTATAGTGCCAATGAAACTTGACTAAAATGATTTGGTAACTATGATAAAAATAATAATTTTGAGATAAAATTTTAAATTTTAAATTTATTTCATATTTAATTTGAAATACTAGCTAATTATCAAATTATTTTATCTCATATATATACTAAAATAATAGAAATGTTATGGCATATAAAAAGTGGGATAAAATAATTACATGTGATATTCTTACTTATTCCATTTCCTTTGCCAAACGACCCACGAAGGTGTCAAAGAATGTAGAAAAGTAAATTTAACAAAATACAACAAGAAAATTGAAATTAAAATAAAGTTTCTGATAGAAAATAAGTTGATATATATTTGTAAAGCTATATATCAGGAAAGAAAATTAAATTAAATAATTTTCAAATAAAAAATTCTTCTTCTTTGAGACAAATTATAACAAGTTATGTGTCAATTGAAACCTCTTTTTGTCTTACAAGTTGATGAATAAAAATATCAAATTTACCAATTTCTATTATAACTAATGTAAATTAGTATTAGAAGTTCACTAAATTTAGATGGCGCATTACAAAGCTTAATCAAAGTGACGCTCAAACATGATTTTTAATGTATTCAAATTTTAAACCTCTAATAAAGAAGGGTAAAACAATTCTATCACTGAACCAACGCAGGTTGGTATTGGTAGGGAATAATAAGTTGGTGCTTTGAATGACTTTACATGTGGAAGGTTGTAAGCCAAGAATTAAAACAGGTAAGGATTTGCATAGTTGGCATACACACTTGGCTGTGTTGGAGGTTTTCAAGCCAAGAGAAGTGCCAACTTGGCTAATCCTTGTTTTGCATATTTGTCTCTATTTATTAGCTGCTCCCTCCTGCCCCGGACGCCTTCGAATCGGAGCAAACAAAAGCTCTTCCATCTCTGTTTTCCTACTTTCGATCTTCCCATCAGCCTTAGCTTGTTATCAAGTATCAACACCATATTTCTTCATTAAAAGGTAAATACCATTTACTACTATTTAAAGATTTTATTTTATTACATGTATATTGCACCTCATCTATTATTACTTGATCAGAATAGATAATGAAATATTGACGTACGCAAACCCTTGAGGTTACAACACATAATTTGCTATTCTTTTTGCTTCATTTATTTAGTTAAAAAAAAATATAGGATTAAACTAAAAAATATGGGTTGTAGTGCAGTGATGAGACTGTTTCACCCTTAATCAGAGGTTTCGGAGTCGAGCCCTGGGTATGAATTTTTTTTTGTTGGGAGCGTCACCCCCTAATGGGGCCTGCAGTGTGCGATTCGGATTTAGTCGGGGCTCCAGTATGAACTCCGACACCGAATGGGAAACCAAAAAAAAGATTAAACAAAACTAAGAAAATATGATGATGTGGTTGTGACTCATGGGGATGATTATGCATTTATGCTAATTACTAAGCTTGAGACTAGACTTTTATTGACACTTCACAGTCATAGACGCACGATGATTGGACAAGTTTTGAAGAGGATGCGATCCGCGATAACAAAGTAAAGCTAACAACTTTTAAAATTAACCAAAAAAACATTGTGATTTTATTTTATGCTCAATTAAATATAATTCCTTAAAATCCTTGATAACAAATAATTAACATTAATTATATATTTAGATAATTTAATAATAACTGAATCGTGTTATCGTCATCCTTTATCATTATCATCTACCATTATTAGCATCAAAACCATCATTCTTGTGATCAGTCACTACCACTAACCACTATTTACAATCATCATCACAATAACTGTAAATTATCACCTTCCGTCACTACTTATATATAACCAACCACCGTCTTTATTCACTATCTCTATTAGCTACTACCGCCATAAACCTCTATTGTTAATCCTCATCACCATTAGAATAACTACTATATGTTACCACCCTGCAATCATCCCCACTAGATATCCACAAACATTACTACTATTCATCAATACCATCGACCACCTTAAAAAAATATTTTTTTTGTTGATAATATAGGGTATTCAATTAATTTAGTATTTTTTTTAATTTTATATTCATTAATTTCAAAATGAAGACAAATTTTATACATAAAAGTGTTAGAAAAACAAATCATTTTAATTATTTAGTATTCAGATCTTAATATAACATCTTAGTAATTCATATATGTATTAGATTCATACATCTAAATTATAATCCACATTTTAATAACCAAATGCTTAATCAGATTCAGACGTTTTAATTTTAATGAAAACGCATTAGGTCTTTTTTATTGTAAAACTAATTAATCATTCACGTCTATTCAAACTCATTATGTAACTATACCATTAAAATAACAAACACACTTAATGATTATGATTTGGATGATTAAGATTCAAACCTAAAAAATAAATGAACTTAATGATTGATATGTTATTAGTGACTAATATTTGAATAATTAAGTTTTAAACCATCGTTAAGTGTGTGTGTATATTAGAGATGATTTAGAATTTTAATTTGGGAAAATGGTTTGATATACCTATCGACTTTGTCATTTGGAGGAATATAGTTAATATATCCCTTGTTATAAAAGTAGTTCATATATACTCCTATTATTACACAAATGAAAGTGAAAAAATTAATTTAAATTAATTTTTTACTTTTAAAAAAAAAAACATTCATGTAGTATATGATCCTTCGAATTCTCACGCATATTTTTTTTTTTTTGACTTCTTTGATTCAATGACTAATTTGAATTTACTATTTTGATGGTCAAATTTATTGTTACTAACTTTCTTGAATTTTTTTTATCATATATTCCCCAATTTTATTTTTTTTACATATACAAAAAATAAATTATAATATATTCAGAATTTTTTAATTCTTTTCTTATTTTTTTCTCTTTTCCATTCACTCTTCTTCTTTTCTAATTCTCATATTATTACCCTAAAGAATGAACGAAAAATATTAAAATAAGAATAAGAAACTCAAATAATGATAATCGAAGAAATCAAAAAATATATCATGTGTGAAAAAGATTATATATATCCCTACATGATTTTTTTAAAAGAATAAATTATTATTTTTCACTTTCGTTAAATAATAAAGGGAAAAGGGTCAAATATGCCCCTAAACTATGCAAAAATGTCTAGATATACCCTCCGTTTGAAGTTTGGCTCATTTGTGCCCTCGCCGTCCAACTTTTCGCCCATATATGCCCTTGTAGACGTTAGTTGCTTTGCTGGAAATAACCAACTCATTTTTCTTTTCTTTAAATAACAAATGAAATTGCCACATTCCCTTTTAATTACCACATGTCATTTATTTATATTAAAAAATGAATACACCTCTTTTAAATAGAATACCCGACCCGTAAATCCTATCCGACCCAAATTTCTTTGGTGGATATTTCACATAAGCCGATAAATCATATATGACCAAAATCCATTTGGTCGGAGAAACGCCATCTCCAACCAAACTCATCATTTTCTCCTAAAAGAAAAACACCATTAAATGTGAGCTTTGAGCTCTAACCATGAGCAAACAATAGAGCTCCAATGAGCTTACTGATTCGCACAACCTCGGACAAACAACCACCAAATAGCTCTAACCACCACGAGCTCCAGAACACCACCCCCAAGGTAGCCGACAAAACACCAACCCACACACCTCACTGGTCTGGCAAGACAGCTAGCAAACGACCCAAACTAGTTGTATTTCAGATGTCAAATGTTATCTCATTTTAGATCTGGTCGGAGGAATTGAAACTCCGGCCACCTTGGATCGGATATCCTATTTAAAAGAGGTGTATTCATTTTTTAAATATAAATAAATGCCACGTGGTAATTAAAAGGGGATGTGGCAATTCCATTTGTTATTTAAAGAAAGGGAAAATGAATTGGTTATTTCCAGCAAAGCAACTAATTACGTCTACAAGGGCATATATGGGCTAAAAGTTGGACGGCGAGGGCACATATGAGCCAAACTTCAAACGGAGGGTATATTTAGACATTTTCGCATAGTTTAGGGGCATATTTGACCCTTTTCCCAATAAAAAAATATATGTATATGCCATTATTGTAACTATATGTATGTGTGTGTGTACGGAATGATTTTAGTGAGATGGGAAAAAAACTTAAATAGGGGGGAAGATAGGCTCGTCCTACTCCACTAAGTTTATGGAACAGGATGGGGCCTAAGTGGGATTTCTTTTCTTTTTGAATATTTAAACACTAAAATTACAAAAAATATAGTGTGATACAAGACTACATAAACTTCAAACTTAAATGACTTCCATTTAAAAAGTAAATTTCAACCCTATAGCTAACAATGATTAGTTTTTCTGTAAAAAAAAGTTGGCACAAAATATTTAAACACTAAGAATTTATAAAAAAGACAATGTGTGATACACGACAATAAGTATGAAGTAATTAAGTAAGATAATTCTTTAGAGTCTAGAGAATTCAGGTTAAAATCGTAGAGGGTGTTTGAATTGACTTATTTTTAGGTGTTTGACTTTTAAATACTTTTAATATTTAGAGGTGTTTGACAAAGACACAAAGTACTTAAAAAACACTTTACTTACAAAGTACAAAATTGACAATAATGATTTGTGTTCCATGAGTTTGATGTCATCATCGCTATAGGTGCTCATTACATTCTTCTTCTTCTTGAATGGTTAAGTTTGGTTGACTATCATTTTTTTCTTGATATAATTACTCTATATAATAAGTGGGAAAAGGAGGAGATTAAGGTCAAGTTTCATTAGTTACTTATAGGGGAACTTATTTTTAAAATTTATGAAAAGGAAATAGAAGAGAAGCTTTGGATCATGTTTTTGAATTTACAGAGAAAGGAACATATTTTTAAAAAATTACCAAAAAAAGAGTAGAAGAGGAGCTAGGGTCAACTTTTAGAATTTACAGAGAGAGGAACTTATTTTTTAAAATTACAAAAAAATTGTATTATAAATCACAATAATTAACAATCTAAAATATTCTAAAAACATAATAAATTTTTTAGGAATCCCATAATGTAAGGAGCAAATTACATCTTATCCCTACTTTTTTCCAATTTACAAAAATCCCTTAGAATTACTGCCATCCGGATACATCTCATTTTTTCGAATACATTACATTTGATACATTATACAACTATTTTGTTGAGATTAAAAAGGAAATCAAATATAAAATTAAATGTCAATCCCCAAATCATGCAAATCAAATTGATGTCAATCTCTCCCAAATAATAGCTCCAAACAATTAAAATTTTAAATTTTCTTTTCTCAAATCTCTCCCAAATCGTAACCGATTAAAAAAAAAGTCACATTAAAAAGTTTACAGTATGATATTTTTCCGCTGGGTGCCTTTCATTTCATTTTTCCAGCAACAACATGAAGAAATGGTGGCCCTAAAAGACCAAATACAACTTCTAAAGCATGACACTCTGAGCCCCAAAAATAAATTTAAAAAAATCAGCTCACTTCTCTTCCTCCCCCAAGAACCTTCTCTACCCGAAATTATTCCCTTCCTTAACTAGATTATCATTTCTTCTATGTTTCACCTCTCCAAAAGAAAAACAATGTTTTCTACTTAACTCATTTAATTTTATATAGTTATGTATCATATACAAAAATATATGATATACATTGATTTATATAAATCAATGTTGTAGATACTTAACAACATGTGATACATCACAACATTTAATACATAACAAAGTTATGTGTCATATACATAATTATGAATATGATACAAACTGTTTTTATTATAAAATGTTACTGTAGTATTTATGTATCAATAGTAGTTTTTGATAGTGTCTACATATACATAACCTTATTCAACTACATAACCTTCTACTAGTTGAATAAGGTTGGGTGTATGTATCAGTAGTAAAAGATAACGAAATTTGTAATAGTTGTGTATCTAATACATAACTATGAACATGATACATACTAATTGTGTTTCAATAAATTAGGGTTATGTATCAAAACTAAAATTTGAAAATGATATATTGTACATGATAAAATTGTAATGTATCATAAAGGTGAGACGAACAAAATATACATTAATTTAAAAATTAAAATCAACGAGATACATTAAAAGATCTGCTGAAAGTAACAAAAAAAATCAACAATTTGATTTGCTAAAAGCAATAAAAAATAAAAAATGATGAAGAAATTTTTCCACACTTTCTCCTTTGCTCTGTATCAACTCTTGTAGTCACCATAGATCTCGACCCAAAACATTATCGGAGCCACCAATCACTCTTGATAAAATTGTAATGTATCATAATGTTGAAACGAATGCATTATACATTAATTTAAGAAACAGAGAAAAATAGAATCATTAAAAAAACTGAATTCATATGTATCAGAAAAAAGATGAACAACAAAAAATCTGAAAAAAGTCAACAATCTATGGAAAGCCAAAAAAAAAAGATGAAGAAATCCTTTACACTTTGTCTTTTGCTCTGTATCAACTCCCGTAGCCTTTTTTCACTTTCAACAATGACGTCACCCATGGATCTCGATCCAAAGTCCTTACCGGTACCACCAACAACTCGATTTTTTCTCCTTTTTTGGGCGTTTTTTCCACAATTGATTTTAAAGTTGAAGATGCATCCTTCTTCGACTAAATTTGTAGATGAAAAACTAAAGAAGTATAAAAAAAGATTGATACCGGATGAAGTGGAAAGTAAAAAAAATGGATGAAGAAGAAGATGAAGAACCACCTCTTCAATAACTTGCAATTGGTAAATCAGAGAAAAGATTTGAAATTCAAAAATAGAGTGATGGAGATAATTGGTGATATCATTGAGTGATTTTAGGTGTGAAAAAAGGAAAAAAAATCTTTGGGTGATAGTATATAGTGATGTATCCGAAAAAGTGAGAGAAATTATGGAAAAGAGGGATTTTTGTAATTTTTTAGAATGGTAGGGAGTAATAAAAAATAGGATAAAAAGGATGTGTAGTTAGGTAATTTTTCCAAAACTTAATGTAGATTCAAGCATATCAAATTTCAGCAAAAGAAGAGGTAAATAAATCACAACCATCTTTTACAACCAAATTTAAATTATAATAAATCACGACCATCTTTTACAACCAAATTCAAATTATAATACCCACATCTAAGATGGAAACAACGGTCAATAAGTAGGCACAAACTTTTAAAGCATAGTCTTGCAGTGAGATCAGTAAAAAATATTATGACGGTCGAAATTCTGTTCACAAGACCAAAATATTGTACAAATCCTAAAATAGTTGTACCTATATAAGCTGAAGTGTATTTTTCACCAACAAATTGTAATGAATAATACTTTTGTGCAAATTTCATTTATGATCAATTTAGGGGTATGCCAATGATGTGGAAGTAAGGCTTGACACACGTATCTTGGGTCTATAATTCAGGAGAGTGGGGATATTGACGATGATATCACACATAGTATTGGTGCGACGTGAGTGGAGGTTTGCCTTTGGAGTCTTGTGTGATAAAAAAAGTACCACTGAAACTCAAAGGTAAGTTTTATAGAGTGATGGTTAGACCGGCATTGTATGGCATGGAGTGTTTCGCCAGTTAAAAGCTCCCATGTCCAGAAGATGTATCTTGTAGAGATGAGGATGTTGATGTGGATGTGTGGTCATACTGGAAGCAATAAGATTAGAAATGAGGATATTTAAATGAAGGTGGGAGTGACATATGTGATGGACAAGTAGAGGGAAGCAAGACTGAGATAATTTGGATATGTGAAGAGGAGATGCGTAGATGCACCAGTAGGAGGTGCGAGAGGTTGGTTATCAAGGGTTCATGGAGAGACAGAGGTAGACTTATGATGCACTTTGCATGTTACCGATGACATGACCTTAGATAGGAAGATGTGGAGGACTCGTATTAGGGTTGAAGATTAGTAGGTATTGTAGTTGGCTTGCTTAGGGTGGTTGGTGGTTGACATAGAACTAGTTGTTGTATTGTAGCTCTTGTTTTCAATAATGTATCCTAGTATGATGTGTATTGTGTTTTGATTATCACATTATATTGTTGGTTTGCTCTCTTCTGGTAGACTTTACATTATCTCCTTGTTACTTGTTATATTTTCTTCATTGTCTCCTTCTTTGTACTTGAATTTGTTGCACTTCAATATAGTCTTTTGAAAACAACCTCTCTATCTCCATGAGGTAGTGATAAGGTTTGCATACATTCTACCCTCCTCAGATCGCACTTATGAAATTTTACTTGGTATGTTGTTATTTTTAGTGATATGTAAATATTAAATAATCATTGTTATTAGGACTACAACCTATATCAAAAGTGACAGACACTACAATCTAATTGATAAAATAACAACGTAAATATTCACCCTAAAATTTAAGAACATTATTTCTAACTATAGCTCTAAAAAACCTCTATAAGGTTATATGTATCTTGTATATAATGTACAAAATCGGGGTGAGCAGTAAAATGAAGAGGAAAGATATTTAGAATTTAGGTTGTATGTATCTTCAAGTCATTTTTGCTGATGCAGTAGTCCTTTGGTATAGCCACATTTGTCCCAAAATTATAATGGACGGAAATGAATTAGACTGATACGGACTATCAAACATAAACGGATTAGACAGGTCATAATTTTATGGACTAATTGTCACCCTTACTTTTGATATAACCTCTAATTTACATAGTCATTGCATTACATACAAGTTATCGAGACGCTGCAGCAGCATCTCTTTATTTATCCTTATACAGTTTTTCAGTGTTTCAACCATACCAAGACAACATACAAGAGAAGACTACATTGTAGCACACCCTAGTTAGATGCAGCAGATATAACCTCGGCAGGACATATCCCACGGCGAGAGGAGTGGCTGCTCTGCTATATTTTGGGAAGGCTGTTATTTATATCTTGAGCTTCTATCTGATATGTGATGCCTTCAGTGTGTCTAGCCTCTAGAGAAAATTCAGGGTCACCCTCTGTTGTCCACAATCCATATGGGTTGGTGCAATGTTATTTAAATTCATTGCCATCTCATTTTCTTCTCTGTTCTTTATGGTACCTATCTGTAAACATACTAGTCATTCACACACATGTACCAAATATCCACACAAATCACCCTAATATTTGTTTAGAGGAATTGCAGCACTTACCTCATCCTCCAGAACTTTGTTTTCTTCTATCAGCTGCTTTTCCTGCAGATAAATAGTTTCCAGTCAAGTCTAGCATGCTAAACATAATCCCAATGTAACACCATACCACCTGTGTCCAGAAAATGCTGATATATGGTACACACTAATATTGCATAAACTTCAGTTGATAATAGGATTCCTTAAAAAAATCTATAGAGCTAAAAATAACTGTAAACAGCATGATGCCAGTATGCTAGTGAACTTGAAGAGCCAAACTAGCTCCATGATTTTCTCAATTCCATAACAAGTCCAGCGTTAAGAGGTGCAAATGCAATTGTCAGGGAAAACATTCAGCCAGGAGTGAGGAGTTTGGTAGACGATCAAATGATAGAAAATATTTGATCCTTGTCCTAATGATTAAGTATCTGGCTTAGCTCACTTCCAGAAAAGTTGATGCCCTGCATCTTATACCCTCTCTTGACACCAGGAATTTTTTTTTAAAACACTCTGCTGAAGCAGTTTTTGACAGCCAGATGGCACCTCACCCATACATAGTGATAAGAAGAACTGTTATTATTTGCTGAATAGACAGGTAGATTGGAAAAATATCATAACTCTGCTCAACAATTAAACACTTTTTATTATAACCGTGGTGTCCGGGCCAGCTTGCACACACCTCGACTAATTCCACGGTATAATTGCCACCTTCCACCAGTAATAGGCACCACGTAACTCTATCCACCAAGGCTAGGGGAAGAAATCCCGTGGTGTTTTTGTCTCCACTGGAATTTGAATATGAGACCTCATGGTTCTTAACCACTTCATTGACCACTAGGCCACACCCTTGGGTGCTCAACAATAACACACTCTAAAAAGCCCACATACAGCGAAAACCTTTGTTCCCGTTGGAAAAAGAATTCTCTTTGACAGCAAGATGGCACCTCACTATACAGCAAATTAGAACTTCCAAAAATTGCTCTCCCCAGACCCCACTTGGTGAGATTTCACTGGGTATGTTGTTGTCTCTCAAATTCTACAGTGGTCTGGACTCAAGAATATCATTCTATTTGTTTAGTCTAGCAGCAGGAGTCATCTCTGGACCTAGCAAAATCCAAAACTCTCATGTGGATTTCATCAAGGCAGCAGGCTCTGTTTAATTATGACATTGGCATGCAACAATACTCTTTACTTGAAAGTTGAAACTAAGGATGAGTAGATCATTCAAGGTACCAAGGGATCTTACATCTCGTGGGGAGATGAAGTTTCAGGTTTTCATTTTATGCTGATGAAACAGAATATTAGCTGGCCTATATTGATAGACTTAAAACAGAGAGTTGAGAATCAAAGGATAAAAGTGACAAGGAGTAGGACACCATAACTTCCATTGATTCAATGATGGAGACAGATAATACCAAGTAAAGTGGGGGACGCTTGATGAATTTTAAGGTCTAGCTATTGCTACAACTAGAATGATAAGGCTCTTCAACTCATCATATCTTCCAACTTATCTTTACCTTCTCATTGTTTTCATATCCTCTCAATCAGTTTATAAGCTCTTCACATCAGAACAATGCACGCTCGTGAAAGAAGAACCAGGCCAGCTATGCCAATATTTACATCAACTAATGACACGGTTAGGAAGCAGTTCTATAGAAGGCGCCCTGCATGCTCTCTGGGAAACTAAGCAAATCTGCTCAGGAAAAATGCAGACCTACCTTGTCATGAAGATTCTTAATTGATTCAATCAACAAGTGTGTCTGCATAAAACAAAACTAGTTAGCTTCACTTCGTATCACTCCCAAAAGAAATAGGGAACTAAAGCAGTCGAACAGTAAAAGAATTGCAGATAATTTAAAAAGAAGGCAAAAGATAAAATTAGCACGCATGGGTGTAGGATTGGATTAAAATGATCACACCACTATGGAACTCTTTGTACGGTTGCAATGTCTTAGAAATACAACTGATGTAGCACCACCAACAAGACTAATTCAGCTTTAGGCATCCCACTTATGTAAGTTCTAGGCCATAAAAAGGTAAGTTGTTTCTATAGAGCAGCTGGAACAAGTCTGTGTATGAGTAAAGGTACAGAGGAATGTGGAAAATCCAAAACCTTTCTAAATCTGGTTTGTGTCAGAGCAGTCTCGACTTGGTTTTCCAAATGGACAAGATCAGTAATGCTGAGATCATCAACATCAGGCTCCTTGAGTTGCCTGTCAAATTGTGGATCAATACCATGCTTTCCAAGGGAAGCTCAAAAAAAAAAAAAAAAGAGCAGCAAAAGGTCAGTACTTTTCTACCGTCTGTAGCAGTTCTTCCATTCTCATGAAACTTGCATATTTTGATTCCTGTTCCCAAACAACGATATAATAATTTCAGCAACTGAAATTGTATATACTTACTCCAGGCATATTGGATAACTCTCAATGGAATGACTATAGCTAATACTCATTATTTGCATGATGTATGTGACTGAACAACTGTCGCGCCACTTTCCTGGTTTTGACGATTTACAACTTATGTTTAAAACAATGCATTCTAGAAAAACAAACAGCAATATATTGAATAAGATTCATTTATGATGTAAAATGACCATCCTTAATTACCACATACTAAATTGGAGCTTCTAACTAGAGCGGGACAAAAGCAGAGAACATCATATAACTTCACATGTAGATTTAGTGTCCTAGGATCTACTCACAATAGATAAAGATGCATTACAAGCCGCCAAGTCACCTGCAAAGATTTGTATTAACTTAACATCTATGGATTCGCTTTTGGGAAATCAAAAAACTATACATTAATAATTTGACATGGTTATTAAACTTTTCGACTTCACAGCCCATGAGTTGCTTTCTAGTTCCCGAAGAACCATAAAAACATTTAGTGTACTCGTTATATTTATTCATTATACAGTACCTCTGTCAAGAGATAAGAGGACAGTGAAGTTAACTAGATATATACCTCTGTGTCATCGACTTCTGCAGAGACCTTATCTTCTGCTTTCATGTGGGTGTTATATCGGTGAATAACTCCTGTCAGACTGAAACACATATATCATGTGGTCGTCATCAGTTTGTTAGCCAATCTACTCAAACAGGAAATGGACTCCACAATATTAAGTTCATACTTGAGGAAGGAAGAGTAATGTGTGTAGTTCAAAAACACAATGCATCAAACAAATTCTCCACAAATTTGTGGTTTCTCTTAAATTTCAGTCTTGCATTAGGGACTGCAGTATCAAAACACAATTACACTAGACAGTAAAGTTGGAATATTTACAACCACACTGGTTGATCACTAAAACGCAAGAACTGTTGGAAACAACTAGAACAGTGATAACTCACTTAGCCGTAAAAGAAACTATAGCTACTTTCCAATTTCAAGAAATTGTAGGGTCTCCACCACTTAATAAGAAAATGTTCATAGGAATCCAGACACACCAACTTGGCCAAAACCATCCTGTTGCCTTTCAATAACTGGGGGATTTAGACTACAATAGTCTACATGGTGACCAAATAGATTTAACAATCGATCATCAAACAATCGAATACACCTCAATGAAAATAAGTAGAAAAGATTACATGAATCCTCTATATTCATTCCGCACTACTGAACTCCATTTCATTCAGATACTAGATCGGGTTTGCCAAAAGCTCACCCATATCCTTTAGAGTTAACTAGTTAGTTAGGAAGAGTTGAACAAATCCTCTATTAGAATAGAAATAAGTATATACAATCCTAATAGGAATAAGAATAGGAATCCTAGTTGGAAAAGGATTCCAATGTACCGTCTATAAATAGGGTCAATGTAATAATGTATCACACAATTCAATAATATTTTTCTCCTATATTTCTCACATGGTATCAGAGCAATGGTAAGAAAAATAAATCAGCCGTCACTGTGCAATTTTTCGGTGACCTAAATTGCTGTCCCAGAAAAAAAAAAAAAAAATCAGCAATTATTCCGGCCATTTTTTTTCCAGCAGTTTTTCTTTTCCAGTGGGGTTGCCTCTTGATTCCGAGGCTGACCATATAATTTATTTTCCTGATTCCGACCAGTTTTTGGCGACCAGATTCCTTTTTTTTCGGCAGTCGGATCTATTTTCAGCAGTCAGATTTTGGCCCCAAATTTTTATTTTATTTCCAACAGTCAGATCTAATTATTTTTATTTTTTGTGAGAATATTCTAATTTCACAATATGTCGTTCGGGATTGATATTTTTGAATATAGAAAATAACTCGGAACGATCTTTCATTAAGAAAACTCAAGTGCATCTTGAATAATCATCAATGAAACTAACAAAATAACGAAAACCTAAGGGTGAACCGACTCTACTAGGACCTCAAATATCAGAATGGACTAATGAAAATATAGACTCTGAACGACCCTCAATACTACGGGAAAATGTAGCACGGATGTGTTTCCCATCCAACAGGTAAATCTAATGTTGGTTGCCGTTGGGTTTATGCAGTCAAAATTGATCCAAACGGTCAGGTTGATCAGCTTAAGGCTAGTCTTGTTGCCAAAGGGTATACTCAAATATTTGGACTCGATTATAGTGATACTTTCGCCCCCGTAGCTAAAGTAGCATCTATTCGTCTTTTTCTGTCCATGGATGCAGTTCGACATTGGCCTCTTCATCAGTTGGACATTAAAAATGCTTTTCTACATGGTGATCTTGCGGAAGAAATCTATATGGAGCAACCACCTGGTTTTGTTGCTCATGGGGAGTCTAGTAACCTTGTATGTCGATTGCTTAAGTCACTCTATGGTCTAAAACAGTCTCCTCGAGCCTGGTTTGGAAAGTTTAGCAGAGTAATTCAGGAGTTCGGCATGACTCGTAGTGGAGTTGATCACTCTATGTTTTATCGACATTCTACACCAAATCAGTGTATTTATTTGGTTGTTTATGTTGATGATATTGTTATCACTGGCAATGATCAAGATGATATCACTAATTTGAAGCAACATCTCTTTAATCATTTTCAGACTAAAGACCTTGGCAGACTGAAGTATTTTCTAGGTATTGAGGTTGCTCAGTCTAGATCAGGTATTGTTATTTATCAACGCAAGTATGCCTTAGACATTCTTGAGGAGACAGGAATGATGGGATGTAGACCCATTGACACTCCTATGGATCCGAATGTTAAACTCCTTCCAGGACAGGGGGAGCCACTTAGTAATCCTAAAAGTTATAGACGGCTGGTTGGAAAGTTAAACTATCTCCCAGTGACTAGACCCGACATTTATTTTCCTGTGAGTGTTGTAAGTCAGTTTATGACCTCCCCTTGTGATAGTCATTGGGAAGCAGTTGTTCGTATTCTGCGATATATAAAGTCAGCTCCTGGTAAAGGACTACTCTTTGAGAATCGGATAGACGTTCAATATCCGGATATTGTGTTTTAGTAGGAGGTAATTTGGTGTCGTGGAAGAGTAAGAAACAGAGTGTGATTGCTCGATCTAGTGCAGAATCAGAATATCAAGCAATGGCGGCAGCAACTTGTGAGCTAGTTTGGATCAAACAGTTGCTGGGAGAGCTAAAATTTGGTGAAATCGGTCAGATGGAACTTGTGTGTGATAATCAAGCGGCTCTTTAGATCACATCAAATCCAGTATTTCATGAAAAGACTAAGAACATTAAGATTGACTGTCACTTTGTCAGAGAAAAGATACTCTCAGGAGATATTGTTACGAAATTCGTGAAGTCAAATGATCAGCTTGATCTTCACCAAGTCCCTCACCGGTCCTCGTATTAATTACATCGGTAACAAGCTAGGTACATATGATTTGTATACACCAACTTGAGGGGGAGTGTTAGAATAGAAATAAGTATATACAATCCTAATTAGAATAGGAATAGGAATAGGAATAGGAATAAGAATAGGAATCCTAGTTGGAAAAGGATTCCAATGTAGTGTCTATAAATAGGGTCTCAATGTAATAATGTAGATACACAATTCAATAATATTTTTCTCCTATATTTCTCACATCCTCCTTGAGCATGCCGCTCCATTTGTATCAATCTAATGTTTGAGGATCAATATTTGAAGAATGAGACCATTAACAAGTCAATCTCAACTAACTGGGTATCATTTGGATGGATCCTTCACTTCTATCATATTATGTTCTTAACTGAGTGTCTATTGATTCCAGAGATCTAGAACCCTAGTGATATAATCTCCATAATCTTAACTTGTGTTACTTGCACTCTCTATCAGTTGTTACCGTTTGTAATATTGGCCACAAATTTATAAATCACATATTCAACATTAGATTCACATTTTGGAATGTTACAGAATCTATATAATAATGTATATAGAAAATATAGCTGATTCTTAGGGATTTGAATATTTAGTTACCATAGTTAGCTTATACTCTCCATGTATTAATATCATTGTTCTCTTTGAGTAATATACAAATTATTCTCAATATCTTATGAATTACATGGTATCAAAACCAATGTCTAAGTTGGTATTTTGTCTTTGCCATAAGTCACTATGACTTCGCCAGAATCCACTATGGCTTCACCGGAAGTGATTGAGATTTCCAAAATCTCTGTCACCACCCACTTAGCTACTTCCCACCATCTTAAACCCTTAGATCTCGGCAACTGGAAGTCACTCGTGTGAGTCACGCTCCACTATTACCCTTTCCGGTGAGACTGCAGTAGTGGTGCTGCATCAGATTTGGTGGTTGTTTGTTCAACAGACCACCACGATTTGAGAGAGTTGCCTGTTTCTGACCAATAATCTTGTGGTCTCTTTGTCGGGCAACTCATGGTAGTATTTTGACATTTTTTTCCTAGGGATTTCTGCTAATATTTGATGTTCCGAGTTCACTCATGTCGTACAATTTTTACTAGCATTGGGATTTTGTTGTAGCATCATCAGATTTTGCTCTTCAATCAACACTTCTACTTGGCTATTTATTTGATGATTTTCTAATTTATCACGAGCTATTTTTGGGTCTCTGATTTGTTGGATAGCTAGCCTTGAGTGGAATTGGTGTGGGGAAGAACGGTTACTTTGATTATTGATCCAAAATAGGTTACTGTCTATCTTGGGTATTGTCTAATTTTAAGATATAATTTGGTTGGACTAGTTGGTTTCTCCATCAATTCATTTTGGTATAGTAAGTATTTTTGTTGGGAAAACGACAGACTGTAATTAGAGAATTCAAAGGTCTAAATTTGTTGGTGCTTGTAGTCCATTATCTAACAAAATGGTCCTAATTTCTGCAGAGGAGTTTGCTAAATTCTCTCAATACCATAAATTCTCGAAGGATCCACTTAAGTTAATTCCTTTGTTGAATCAAATGAAACATATCTTATCACCTCTTCAAATAAACGGGATTTTGATTCGGGTGCCACAAATCACATGAAAGGTAATCATAATATTTTTCTTGCTTTCAGCACACAGAGCACCCTCTCTGATTACCTTAGTTGATGGATCAACTTGCAACAGTGTTGGATATGGGACGGTTAGACTAATCTTTTCTATTACTCTATCATCTGTATTGAGTCTACCAAAGTTGACCTTTAATTTATTTATGTTAGCCAAGACTTTAATTGTTATATTTCATTCTTTCCCAATCATTGTTTGTTTTGTGATCATAAGACGAATCAGGTTATTATTAAAGAACATGTATTTAACAATCTCTACATCCTTGATGAATGGGAGCCTAGATTTGTTGTCTGCTCTACTGTTGTGTCTCTATATGAAGCACATTATCGGCTGAGACATCTTTCTCTACCTCTATTAAAGAAGTTATGTCAATTTCAGAATACTTCATTAGAATGTGAGTCATGTCGATTTGCAAAACATCATCGCAACTCATTAAGTCCAAGGGTTAATAAGCAGGTCAGCTTTTGAGTTAGTTCATTCTAATGTTTGGGGATTATGTCCTGCCATTTCCAAATTTGGGCAAAGTATGTTGTTACTTTTGTGGATGACTTGGATTTCTTCTATGCAGATCTGCTCGAAATTGTTTACTCACTTTTGTGCCTTCTGTGTTGAAGTCAAAATACAATTCAATGCTTTGGTACGTATTCTAAGGAGTGACAATTCGTATGAGACAACAAGTATTCTCCATCAGTCTTCATACGTCGATACACCTTCTCAAAATGGAGTTGTTGAGAGGTAGAATAGGCACTTACTTGAGACAGCTCGAGCACTTTTGTTCCAAATGAAGGTTCATAAACAATTTTGGGCAGATGTGATCTCTACAACTTGTTTTCTGATTAAGTGCATGCAATCTATTGTGTTTGCTGGTAATGTGCTCTACAATGTTTTTTTTTCAAACAAGTCACTATTTCCGGTACCTAAGGTATTTGGAAGCACATGTTATGTTCGAGATGCTCGACCATCTGTTACCAAGTTGAATGCAAAAGCATTGAAGTGTGTTTTTCTGGGCTATTCTCACCTTCAAAAAGGGTATTGATGTTATTCTACCGAACTTGGCAAATATTTGTGTCAACTAATGTGGTATTTTCAAAGACTACACCGTTCGTCTATGCACCTCCTTTTTCTACAAGTCAAGGAGAGAAAAATGAGTGGTTAGTCTATCAGGTCACCCGTGTTTTGACAGAAGAATCAGATGTTGTCCCTCCATCTCTCAATTTTTCTATTAAGGACCAATCGACTATTGTTTCAGAAGCTCCTTCTCCATTTGATGTGGCAAGACCGCCAATTGTTCAAGTTTTACTCGAAGAGGCGAGAGGTTGATGATACATGTCTTGCACCAATTTCTTTGTCATCAGATCCTCATTCATCTGATCCACCACAAGATCTTGACCTCCCTATTGCTCTTCGCAAAGGTACACGTAGTTTCAAATCCTCGTATTCCATTAGTAATTTGTTTCCTATGGCCACTTATCCTCTATGTCTAGATCTTTGATTGATTGCTTCTCTAGACTCTATTTTTATACCCAAAAGGCCTTGAATCATTCTGGATGGTCTGATGCAATGCTTGACGAAATACATGCCTTAGAAGAAAATCACACGTGGGATTTAGTGGATTAACCCAAGGAAAAGAAATTAGTGGGATGTAAATGGGTCTTCACAGTGAAAGTTAAGATGGAACTTAAAGTTAGATTTGTAACTGAAGGGTATGCTCAAACATATGGGGAAGATTATTCACACATTCTCCCCAATTGCCAAGCTCATTTATGTCCGTTTATTCATTTCTCTAGCTGCTTCCGAGAATTGGCCTTTACATAAGTTAGATATTAAGAATGCATTCTTTCATGGTGGTCTTCGAGAAGATGTGTATATGGAGCAAAACCACCTGGTTTTATTGCTCAGGGGGAGTATGGGGAGTCTGTCATATGAAGAAGTCCTTGTATGGATTGAAGCAGAGTCCTCAAGCTTGGTTTGGAAAGTTCAATAAGGTAGTTCAGAATTTTGGGATGAAAATGAGCGAATGTAATCACTCAATCTTTTACCAACAACCAACATCTGGCACTATCCTCCTTGTTGTATATGTTGATGACATTGTCATCACAGTCTTGCATACTAAGTTTCATACAAAGGACTTGGGTCCGTTGAAATACTTTTTGAGAGTAGAAGTAAATAGAAGCAAGAAGAGAATTCTTCTGTCTTAGAGAAGTATATCCTTGACCTGCTTGCAGATATCGGAATGTTAGCAGCCAAACCCTGTAGTACTCCAATGGTTCCCAATGTGCATTGTATGAAAGATGATGGTGATTCTTTTGATGATCTGGAGAGATATAGAAGGTTAGTTGGGAAGTTAAACTACCTAATTGTGACTCGTCCAGATATTGCTTTTGCGGTAAGTGTTGTTAGCCAGTTCGTGTCTGCACCTACGATCAAACATTGGGAAGCTTTGGAACAGATCCTATGTTACTTAAAAGGAGCTCCTAGACTTGGCATATTGTATAGCAATCACGATCATACTCGTGTGGAGTGTTTTGGAGATGTTGGACTTGGCATATTGTATAGCAATCACGGTCATACTCGTGTGGAGTGTTTTGCAAATGCTGACTGGGCTGGATCCAAAATTGATAGAAGATCTACTACAGGCTATTGTGTTTTTGTTGGAGGGAACCTAGTATCATAAAGGAGTAAGAAGTAAGGTATTGTATCTCGATCCAGTGCACAATCTGAGTATAGAGCTATGTTACAGTCTATATGTGGATACATCATCTTTTATCTGAAATTGGGTTGAAGCATCATGCCCTAGCATAACTTTAGTGTGATAATCAAGCTTCTCTTCATATTACCTCAAATCCGGTGTATCACGAAAGAACTAAACATATTGAAGTTGATTGTTGTTTTATTCATGAGAAGATTCAGGAGAATTTGATTTCCTTTGTCTATGTGAAGACAAGAGACCAACTAACTGATTTGTTTACAAAAGCGTTGAATGGAACTCGAGTTGATAACCTTTGTAACAAGTTGGGCATGATCAATACCTATGTTCCAGCTTGAGGAGGAGTGCTACAAAATCTGTATAATAATGTATATAGATAATATAGCTGATTTTAGGGATTTAAATATTTCGTTACCATAGTTGGCTTATTCTCTCCATGTATTTATATCATTGTTCTCTTTGAGTAATGTACAAGTTATTCTAATACCATATGAATTACATGGAATTTTCACAACACACGTGTTTGGCCTAATCAACATTGAATTCACTTTTTCAATTCATTAGACAAAAGTTCAACATGTCACACACGCTGTCCATTCTAACTAGTGGAAAATTGATAATTTAATCATCTTCTTGATTAAAGTAGGTGTCTCATTATAAATGTTAGAACATGAATAGGTTTATACAATTCTATTAGAATAGAAATAGGTTTATACAATTCTATTTAGAATAGGAATAGGAATAGTACATACTATTAGTAGGTAAAGGATTGTATTCTACTGTCTATAAATAGGATCTCAATGTAATAATGTAGACACAACAACAATTCAATAATATTCTTCTCTTATATTTCTCACATGGTATCAGAGCCTCTACGATTTTGGTAGAGAATCAAAGAGCTTTCGCAGCCAGCGGGTGGCTATTACCCATATATGTTGTCCGTCTGGCCAATGATTATGTTAACAAAAGTAGGATCAATGATATATGCATGAACATATTCAAGGGAAGAAAACTCAATCAAACAGGTCACCGTGCATCAATTTTCGATGATTTTCTAGGACTGTTTTGTGTCCACCCCATATCCATCGGTATTTGTGTAGCACCGTGCCTTCTTTTCGGTGACGACTTTTTCATATTTAATTTGTGTAGCACCGTGCCATCTTTCTGGTGACTACCTTTTTTTGCATATTTGATTTGCGTAGCACCGTGCATCTCTCCAAACTACTTTTCATATTTAATTTGCGTAGTACCGTGAATTTTTCCGAACTACTTTCTCACATCTGAGTTGCATAGCACCGTGTGTCTTTTCGGTTACTCCTCAGATTTGATTTATTTGATTTGCATAGTTCCATTCGTCTTTCCGGTGACGACTCAAATCTGATTTGCGTAGGGTTGTGCCATCATTCCGACCCTACCCATATTATTTCTCTTTTTCAATAGGGTCGTGCCATCAATTCGACCTTTCCTAAATAATTTCTATTTTCTAGTTGGGTCGTGCCATTATTCCGACCCTACTCATATAATTTTATTTCTTAGATTGTGACCACTTTCAGCCATCAAATCTAATACTCCGGCGTATGAGCATGTTTCAGCCAATTTTCGGTGACTTTTTTGTTTAATATCGACTCATCTATTGATTCCAACACGATCTATATACTTTACTTTATACTAGATTTTGAGCACTTTGTTGCTCAAGGGGAGTTTAGTAGCCTTGTATGCGATTATGTGAGTCACTCTATGGTCTGAAACAGTCTTTGCAAGTTTGGTTTGGGAAGTTCAACACTGTAATTTTATCACTCTATGTTTTATTGACATTATGCATCAAATTTAGTATTTCATGAGAAGATTAAGCACATTGAGATTGACTGATATTATGCATCAAATTCAATATTTAATGAGAAGACAAGCACATTGAGATTGACAGTCAAATTTGTGAAGTTGGCTGATCAACTTGCAGATATCTCACCAAGCTCTTCATTGGTCCTCGTATTAATTACATTTGTAACAAGCTACGTACATGAATTGTACGCACTAGCTTGAGGGGGAGTGTTAGAACATGAATAGGTTTATACAATCCTATTAGAATAGGAATAGGTTTATACAATCCTATTAGAATAGGAATAGGTTTATACAATCCTATTAGAATAGGAATAGGTTTATACAATCCTATTTAGAATAGGAATAGGAATAGGAATAGGAATAGTAAATAGTAAATAGTATCCTACTTGGTAAAAGATTGTATTCTAGTGTCTATAAATAGGATCTCAATGTAATAATGTAGACACAACAACAATTCAATAATATTCCTCCCTTATATTTCTCACAGTAAAGAAAGAAAGGGTAAAAATAGGACCATTGTCTCTCAATGTAATAATGTAGACACAACAACAATTAAATAATATTCCTCCCTTATATTTCTCACAGTAAAGAAAGAAAGGGTAAAAATAGGACCATTGTCTCTCAATGTAATAATGTAGACACAACAACAATTCAATAATATTCCTCCCTTATATTTCTCACAGTAAAGAAAGAAAGGGTAAAAATAGGACCATTGTCTCTCAATGTAATAATGTAGACACAACAACAATTCAATAATATTCCTCCCTTATATTTCTCACAGTAAAGAAAGAAAGGGTAAAAATAGGACCATTGTCTCTCAATGTAATAATGTAGACACAACAACAATTCAATAATATTCCTCCCTTATATTTCTCACAGTAAAGAAAGAAAGGGTAAAAATAGGACCATTGTCTCTCAATGTAATAATGTAGACACAACAACAATTCAATAATATTCCTCCCTTATATTTCTCACAGTAAAGAAAGAAAGGGTAAAAATAGGACCATTGTC
>JAJOOO010019790.1:0-21674 GCA_029582685.1 Solanum piurae
ACTTGCATTTTCAGCATATTTGCATGTTCTTGGAACTCAGTTCAGTCAGAAATTCAGTTCTCAGTGTTTAGTGGTAGGGATTGCAGCCCTCTCCCTCCATTTCAGCTAGTTTAGTCTTCATTCGAGGATGAATGGTCCCAAGGGGGAGAAAATATAACACCCCATAACCGAAATAGACCAAAAGTGTAGATTTTGAGAAGTTGAAGGTGAAACCCACGATGGCCATCCACGGACTGTAGGTCAGACCGCGACCAGTGCTGGTGGTCCGTGGTTCACCACTGCAACCCCTCCCCAAACCCAGCTTAGAAATTCGGCTAAGTTTTGACCCACGGACAGACCCAGGGTCCGTAGGTCAGACCATGATCCGTGGATCGAGGCCCCCTTTACCCAGCCTCTGACGCAAACGACGGCCGACCAGCACAGACTGTTATTCGATCCACGGTCCGTAGGTATGATCGTAGTTGAGGGTCAGCAGCCAGTTAGCAGAAAATTGTTGATTAGGTCAACTTCAAATGGTCATAACTCTTAGCACAAAAGGAATTATGTGTCCCATGACCTATGATATGATAGATAATTGAATCCTCTTTCCAATGCCATCGAGTTTGATAAAATCTGACCTTCAAGTAAAAGGTTATACTCATTTTAGTGAAGCCCTGTTGGACAGACTTGACCTACGACCCCAATATATGGACCGTAGATTGACCTATGGCCTATAGGTCCCGTCCATCGTTCACTCCGACAACAGTTAAGTCAGGGGTCTTTTGGTATTTTCCTATTTTGTTGGACCCCTAAGCTACGTTATTTAGACCCTAAATTATGAGGTTTTAGTCAGTTTAAGCCTAGAAACATTACTAGAACTTACCTAAGTCAAAACATTTATCAAAACTTAGAAAAATTAGAGTGTAAGAGGAGAAGAGAAGTCAAGAACCCTAGTTCAAGAACGTAGCAAGGTTCCATCAGCTCCAGGCCCAAAATCTAAGGATTTCTCTGTGGAATTCGTCACCAGGTATGTGGGATTTCACTAGTGGGTTCCTTTCACCCATTAGGTCCCTAGTTTTCAGTGAGTTTCTTGATTCTCTTATTATGACTAGACCTAGGATTTCTTGAATGTTAGAATTATTAGGTTCTTAGCTGTTAGAATGATCCAAATCAGATTAGTATGTTAATATTCAGTTTATTGCGTGAATTCCAAAATCCTAGATACGTATTTCTTTAGTTCTTGAATTACACTTGCTAGGTCAGATATTTCATTTATTCAGTTATACATGCCTCAGTTATTAATGCATCAATATCAGTTTAATTATTGCATTCTCAGTTTGCATGTTCAGTTCGAGCTATGCAGTAACTTGCTGAAATTCAGTCATAATGTGTTAATTACTTAATTCATTGGGAGTAGCATAATACCGAGTTGGACTAGGGTTCAGCGTACCTAAATTGTCCCAGAACTACTAGCCACGTTGGTTGTAAGTCCCCTCTATGGGCATCATTTCAGTGGTCACGCCAGCATGCCTCTATACCTCTAGCAGGGTATATTAGGTCTTTTCGATGGGGCGTATACATCGAACTCCACATTTAGCTCATATGGTTTTATTATTGGTTATTAGTAGCTCCCACAGTTCAGTCAGATCCTATTGCATTGACCATTTATCAGTATATCCAGTATTCAATTTCAGCATGGTACAAATTGGTCACTGCATTCAGTTATCTCAGCATTCAATATCTATATCATGTTCAGATTATGTCATTGCTTATTTGCTTTGTTCAGTTATATGTTATTTCAGCTGTATTCTATCCTGCATGCTAAGTAGCTTTCAAGTACTGACGCATACTCTACGCTACATCTTCTCATGATGTAGGTTCAGGTTCTCAGCATCCTGATCACGCTTAGTTCGATTCCCGATCTCCAATTCAGCAGAATCAGTGGTGAGTCCTCATTATCAGAGGACAATAGTCAAGAGTTTCTTTTTAGTATTTTTAGTTCTTTAGTTTCAGTTTTGCTAGACTTTGCTGGGGCCTGTCCCAGCATTTCTAGTTAGTTAGAGGCTATTTTTAGACATAGATAGATTCAGCTTAGTATTGAGTTAATATCTTCCTTGTATTAAACTCATCAGTTTTCATATATCTCAGTTATAGTATATGGGTATTCCCCATCATTTCTGATTTATTTATGATTATAGCTTTCGCACAGTTTTTATTGTCTAGTTTATCTTTATTATGCTCATGATCATGCCAGCAGGGTTAGCTTAGGATCACTTGTGGTCCTAGGTACCGTGTCTGCGTCTCGGGGGTAGCTCGGGGAGTGACAGTTAGCGCCAACAATAGTATTGTACAAAAATTTCTCTTAATTCTTTCTCTTTCAACTAATAGTGACTTCGAGGTAATTTCTACGGATTCAGGAGGTACCTCAAGTATACTTAAGTAACGACAAGATTTGTTCATCTTGCTACAAACAAAGATTTTGAACTAGACCTAACATCATGCTTCAAGTTTCCTCACCATAAAGAAAGTCTCAATTTGCACATATTTAAAGTATTTTGGTTTGAGGACATTTAGAAAAATCCACTCACACTCAAAAAATATTCAACGAATGTAATTGTGATGCCATAGGCTTGACCTTCATGTAAATCTCCACTAATGTGAGAAAATTTGAACTGAAATCATGTAAGGCTTGTTATTGTCTTGTAATGTAGGCTTAGGGAAGGGGAGGATATTCATTTGGAAAAAAAGTAACTTAATCACTTTTTGAGCATTGCACTGAATCTGTGCTTTCAACATTTGTTACGCTTTTAGCATTTGACCCCCTTTGTTGTCCCTTCCTTTTTGATATTTTTGACTTCTTTTGAAGTTTTACTTGTATGATCTTTTCTCCTTCTCCTAATCATTTGAAGTTTCTCCTGTTTGTTTGGAGTGTTCTTCTTCTTTTGTTGAAATTTCGCTTGCTTGAACTTGTAGGGAATTTTGAACTTTTCTTCTTTCTTTGAAGTCATTTTTGTATTCTTGACTTTCAAGGACTTTGTAACCTTTGTTTTTGACAAATTTGAACTTTGAATCTTCTTTTGTAACTTGCACTTCTTCAGTGCGCTCAAGAAAGTCAGACCAAAAGAGGGATAGTGTGTATTATAAGCAGTCATAAAGGGTATAGGCTAAAATGTGGTTTACCAACGAAAAGGTTTAAAGCTCAAAGGTCTATTTTATGCCAATTTATATTGAATATTGTACATTTATGTTAATTCCTCAATAAATTGATGAGCTATTGACATGCCCACAAGCTACTTAGGTTGAAATCAACTAAAATGTGTATCACAATCGAACCCGTCAATTCTTATTATGGTTTAATTAATTCATTAGTTCTTTTATAATTTTGTTAGTACCTAACAAATTTTTATTTATATATGACTATATATGATATATCAAATAAAAACTTGTCTTTTTAAAAATATTTTAACAAACTATCTCATGAGTTAATTTGGACTACATATCAATCAAATTTTTTATTGGTTGAAATAGATCTAAATTGAATTTAATTGAGCTAACAAATCACCCGCCCAAACTTGAACGGATTGAGCGGGTTGTACTTGATTTGACATCCCTATGTATATAAGTATTTGTATTATATTATTGTATAATTAATATAAATAATAAATAATAAAATATATATTATATAAAATACAACCCCAAAACTTTGGTTGAAAGAAAAGGAAAAACAAAAACAAACAAGAGGCGAACGATAAGAGTAAACACCAGAACATGCATCTCTTTGTTAATGGCCAATATGTTGTTTCATCGATTGCCATTCTTCAGTGCTCTCTATTTTTGTTCATTGTTTACTCAGGTAATCACACTCATTGAATTCGGTATTTTTTTGTATTTTAGGTACTGAAAATATTGTTATGTATCTTTATATTCATCATTTAATATTTTTACTTCTTATTGAATTGGGTATTTAGGAAGGTGGTGTCTAGATTCTTGATTGAAGGGTGCTTCACGATGGCAAAGATCGTGGAAGCGAGACTTTGGTCGTGAAAGTGAAGGGTCTCAGTTAGGTGGGGTTCCCTTAAGAGAACCATGGGTCGCGATAGCGATGTTCTCGAAAGTGAACCCTGGTTCGCCAAAGCGAAGGTCCCCACTTTCGCTTTTGCTAACCCAGAGTTATTTTTGTGACATCAGAGGTGGGTTTTGACCTGTAAATATTGGGATTTTAGCCCTATTTTCCATTTTTGAGTTTGGGAAACCCTTGATTGTGATTTTTGAAAGAATTTTTTGTGCTAAATCATTTAGGTAAGTGTCACGACCCAAGTTAGGAATGTGACCGACGCTAAGGGGAGGACCCCAAGCAAGCCTTACCAGAATTCTACAAAAAATCGGGCAGAGTTTCCTTTGTTTTTAGGCCTATCCTGAATTTTTTTGTCTCAGAAATTCACAACACAACTAACAGAAACTATAAGCCACAACATAATATCCATCAATGACCTAATTGTCACACAATGAAACCAATTCATCTCCAAACACGAAAAAAAGTTTCAACTAGTCTCTTGACTACAATACGAAGGAATAATCATGACTCAACTAAAAGAATGACAAATGGAGTGACTCTAAGAGTTTAAGAAAAACACAACAAATCAATAGCTTTATTGCCACACGAAGCAATGTGGGGCTCACCAGATGCTACCAAATCACACTCTCAAGTTAATGAAATCCTCTTCAATACCACCCGAGTTCTTTGTAAAAATAATTAGTGAAGAGTGAGACGCTAGCTCAGTGAGTAATAATACTTAAGCACAACTATTTTAATGAGGGACAAGTCAGAAAACATGCTAGTATAATGATCATAATGATGAAATAATGCTCTTTTAGAAACAATAACAATATTCAAACTTATGTGCCTTATATAAGCAAAATCAATGTAAATACTTAATAGTAAACTCAGAAAAACATTTCCATATCAAATCTTATAGCTGGGAGGTTTCCAAGGATGAATCATGTAATCGGTGTTGCCTTCTCTTTAAGAAGTAACCAATAACAGTGAACTCCTCATAAAGAAGTTAAATATTCATGTCAGTATATCCCTACTTGAGGGATATCGGTAACAGTATGCTAGTTCTAACTTCCCACTAGCAAGGGCTTTACCGGTAATCTGTAAATACAAGGTGCACCAGGTCTAACGAACCCGTCGTTAGCTACAGGATTCATCAAGGTCTACTCCCATTTATACTTTTCTTATAATCAGTAGAAACATTTCAAAATAGTATAAGACATTCAAGTTCTTATCAAATCATAGTATATAAAACTTTAATCAAAATAATATTTCTCAAATGAGTGTAAAACCTTTTCAATAAAAGTAATTGATGTTAGGCGTATTTATGCGCCTAACAACCAATTTTTCTCATATATAATGCCAAGTTCGAGAGGAAATTCCTAGTTTGAATTGCACATTTATAGTCAATATATTGTGTTTCCTCTAACTAATATGATTAGGTGTTTGTAGGGTGAAAAGCAAGCAAAATGAGCTTAACAGGAGAGCATCTAAGAAAAGGAAAATAGAAGTTGAAGTTTCTAAGGAAAAATGGCCAAGAAGCTGGAAAATACACTTAAAGGGAACACCTTCGCGTTGCGGAGCTGAAGCAGAGTGTGGAAAACGAATTTCACACAATAGTAGAGTGCGCGATGAGAGCACGACGCGAAACTCCAGAATTTCACCACGTGTTTTATTTCTGACTATAAATAGTCCAACTGTATTATTTTATCAACATCTAGTTTTAGAAAAATGGGAGAACACGATTTGGGTGATTTTGCTGAATAACTCTAGGGATTTTCTTCTACTCTTTCATTTTGGTAAACACTTTAATGATCTTTGAACATTATTTGATGATGATTCACACTATGAGTAGATAAATTCCCTTATTCTAGAGTTGTAGCTACGATTGATGACATAATATAGCTTATTTCTGGCATGAGACGAGTTTTCTTATGATTTATGCTTGCATTCTAGTTTTTACTATTTTGATGCATGATCAACATTAAAATTTATTCATTGTCCACTCTTGAACTCAGAAGATGAATAGAAGGATAGACCAAGGAATGTGAGGAACGTGTTCATTCTAGGGTAAAACTTAGAGTGTTCTGCATATATGATACGAATATACCTATATGCCTCGTTTGGTTAATATGCAAGATGATAGCGTAATGCTCCGCGATTTGTTCATGCCTATCACCACTCAACGATATAGTTAGGCTATCAATGGTGGTAGGCGATTAGAGGTCAGGAGACCATGATCGTAAATTCAACCTTGTGAATCAATAATGAGGTTAACCTATCGAATGCTGGAACAAGTTGTTATTATGTTTGAAATCGGTGCATGCTTCAACCCTGGAATTTTTTCCAGATTGTGAAATCCCCGTTTGCAATTGATTTAAGTTTTAGTAGTTAATAATTGAAATTGTTTAACATAGATAATACAAACAAATTCCTGAAATTGTCTGTCACATAAATAAATTTATTTTAGTTACAACAAAGTTATTGTTTGTTGATTTGAAGTCCTTTGGGTTCGATAATCCGGCTCGAAAGAGTCATTGTACTACTTGAGAGACCACATACATTTGCGTGTGCATCGGGGCGTAACAAGTTTTTGGCGCCGCTGCTGGGGAATTTAAAATCAGCAGATATTTAACTTTTGAGTTTCTAAATTATTTGTGTAAGTGTTGACAACTTGATCTTGGCTATTCATTTTACAGGTTGTGTTAAAATTTCAAACTGGAAGACGACCAGGACTTGGTAGAGCCTATAGCTGAACCGGAGATATTTGTTCATTACCGTAGAAGGCAAAGACGACTCACATACCTTCTTCCTCTTGTCGCTAGTGAACCAGTCACCCCCGAAGAAAAGGGAAGAACAAGACGCACCTGCAGTGATAGCAGAGATGAAAGTGAGAGATGTGGCAATCCCACGCACCACCAGTGTTACATCGTGTATTCTAAAACTTACAGCTGGTGGGAGATTTGAACTGAAGCAGAGCATGGTGCAACTATTGCACACAGATGGACAGTTCACTAGTCTATCACATAAGGATCCACAAGTGCACATTCAGAATTTCCTCAAGATTAGTGACACGTACAATCCAATTGGAGTGAACTCCGATTATATGAGGCTCACCCTATTTCCCTTGTCTCTTCTCTGCTAGGGGAAGCAAAAATATGATTGAACTCTGAGCCCACAAACTCCATAACATCTTGGGATGATCTAGCATGGAAGATCTTGATAAGGTTTTTCCCATCTGGGAAAACAACCAAGTTAAGAAGCGATATACTAAGCTTCCGACATAAAGGAGGAGAAAACTTGTACCAAGCTTGGGACAGGTTTAAATCCACGTTGCTAAGTTTTCCATACCATCATCAAACAAAAGAGGTGTTGGTCCACACTTTCATTGAAGGGTTGGAACCAAACACGAAAATTTTACTTGATTCTGATGCAGGTGGACAAGCTTTGGAGAAGACATATGCTGAGTTGTTTACATTACTGAACATAATTTCACAAGTTAATTCTGAGTGGAATGGAGGAGGAGCTAAACCGGTGGTGCAAAAGACTGCTGGAGTGTTGGAAGTGGATGCAGTGACAACTCTAACTGCACAAATTGCTGCAATGCAAAATATGATGACCACGCACTTCAACAACTTGTCACTAGGCCAGCAGCAAGCTCAGGTCAATATGGTACAACAACCACCAACATGGTGTGAAGTATGTGGAAGTGGAGATCACACTACTGAGATATGTTGAGCAAACCCAGAATCTGTGAATTTTGTAGGTAATCCACAACAAAGAGGAATGCATCAAAATTACGGTAACATCTACAATCCAAGTTGGAGGAACCACCCAAACTTTTCATGGGGTGGTAATCAGAATCAACACCAAGGACAGAACCATTACAGGCTGAAAGGTAGTGGACAACACTACAATCAGCAAGGCCAGAGAAATCAGCAAGGCCATGGAAATCAGCAGGGTGATATGAGTGTAGAGGACATGCTAAAACAAATTATGGCTAACCAAGCTAAGTTGGCAGCAGATGTCCGAAACAACCAACTAGCTACCCAGAATTTGGAGAAGCAGTTTGGGCAGTTTGCCAGTGCACAGAATTCTCGACCACAAGAGGGTTTGCCTGGAAACACTTATTTGAACCCAAAATAGGTAAATGTAGTTAGTACCCGTAGTGGTCGTCCACTAGAGGAGTTGACCCCAAAAACAAAAATTGTTGAAGACAAAGGGAAGCAGACAGAGGAAGCTGGACCGAGTGAGCCAAGGGGATCTGATGAACCAAAAGCAAAATCACCCATCCATTCCCATAAAAATTCAAAAAGCAGAAAAAGGAGGAATGTTTTGGTAAGTTTATCAAACTCCTTAAATAGGTACTTGTTAACTTACCTTTGATTGATGTTTTGCAGGGCATTCCTAAGTATGCCAAATATGTGAAAGATATTGTGGCTAACAAGAGCAGATTGGAGGAGTATACAACAGTGGCACTCATTGAGGAGTGCAATTCTAGAATCCAGAACAAGCTCCCAACTAAGTTGAAAGATTGAGGGAGTTTCACTGTGAAAATAACAATTGGCAAGTTCATTGTGACAAGAAGGTTGTGCAATTTGGGCGCAAGTATCAACTTAATGCCTACGTCCATGTTTCTTAAGTTGGGGCTAGAAAAGCCCAAGCCCACACCCATAATGTTGCAATTAGTTGACCGCTCGGTAGCAAGACCAGACGGTGTTATTGAGGATATCTTAGTCCAAGTGGGAACTCTCATTTTCCCTATAGACTTTGTCATCTTGGATTTTGAGCCTGACCAAGAGGTCCCATTTATTTTGGGACGCCCATTCTTAGCAACCGGGGTGCGTTGATTGATGTGGCGGCTGGTAGGCTGACAATGAGAGCTCATGACAAAGTAGAGGTCTTTGATGTGTATAAGGCAGTGAAGTTGCCTGCGATGTATCAGGAGTTGTCAGCAATCACAGTCATTGATGAGGAAACAACAGCCAAATATGTTGAAGCACGGGACCCATTAGAAAGAGTATTGATTCGGCAGGATATATAGAGGGGGATGTTGAAGCTTAAGATATGGCTAGTATTCTTGATGTCCTAAATGTGAGAATGATTCGCAAGTTTGTGGAGCAATTAGATAGAGTCTTGGAACCCCTTCCAAAGCCGTCAATAGAGGAAGTACCGAAGTTGAAGTTGAGAGATCTTCCCTCTCATCTCAGGTATGCATTCTTAGATGATAATAAAATGTTACATGTGATCCTTTCTGCTGCTTTGTTTGAAGTGCAGGTTGAGGCCTCTATGAGAGTATTGAAGAAAAGGAAAAAGGCGATAGGTTGGCAGATGGCTGATATACATGGCATCAACCCATCATTATGCATGAACATGATATTCATGGTGGAGGGCCATTATCACACCCCGAGCCTACACCCTGGGCGGGACTGACACTCGAGAACCATTATTGGCCCTAAGCGAACCCTTGGTCTGGCTTACTTACTCAGCGGAAGACTTAAACATATGAAATAGTCTCAAAATTTAACTCATACGATAACTTGAAGAGATATTAAACTTAGCCCAAATGGCAATTCAAGTCTTATAGTAAACCATGTGAAATACAAGACTAAAGAACTATAACTACTCATCTATGAAGCCTCTAAAATAAAGAGGGATGTCGGGACAAGACCCCCGATCATCCTAACAACTAAAGTACTAAATCAAATGATAAAAGCGGTCCTATGAATAGCAAGAAGGCTCACCAACTAACTCTCAGTGCTCAACTGGATCAACGAGGCGCTGGATGTTGATCATGGTTACCTGTGTCTGCATCATAAACTGATGCAGGCCAAATGACATTAGTACATTGAATTTACGAGTATGCAAGGGGAAAACTAAACATGACATAATCTTGAAAGAAATTAGAAAAGAACATTTCCCTTGGCTTCACTCAACTCATGAATAACTCAACTCAAATGCAAAGTAAAAACAAAAATAATGGTGTTGTTTATACAAGCATTTAAAACAGTAGAAGATAACTAAATATATTAAAGAGATACAATAACAACTCAGTTTACTCATATAGTAAAGTAATATAATGTTGTGGGAGTTTCTCTAACCGACAACCACCACTATAGGCCTAAGTGATGATACAGCGTCTCACCCACGCTGCCAGAACTGTCCTATACCTTGCCGTGATATAGAACGCCTCAACTAAGTGGATCCATTAGTTTATGCTTAAAAGCACTAATGAATCGTCTAAAAAGTATGATCATTTCTACCCATGATGGCTTCATGGTTTATGGAGACTTGAGTTATTATGAACTCGCGTCCACATATCGGTGCTCAATACTACTCCCAAAATATACTCAGCTCATATTTTTTAAAATCAAAACTCTTTAAGTGATTTTAGATAATTACTCAAAAACTAGCTCAAAGGTTCTCTTGGAAATCGGTGTTTCCTCTCTTGTTCAAATGTGAAAACATTTTAACTCTTGGGAATACTTAGTTCCTGTATAATCTTTGTAGAAATGAAATTTACTCTTACTATTTACTCAACTCAAAGCTTAAGTCTTAAAACAAAGTTAAAACGTTTGTAAAAGAGTTTCGGAAAACACTATGAACTTTTCTTGACTTGACTCTTAACTTTCCTTGAATTGAATTATGGATTCAAGGTTCACGATCTCATGTTTATGGATGATTTTATGATGCTAATAAGTACCTTAGAGTGTATAAATCAACAAGAAAATATAGGTACGTTGCAACGGAACTAGTACGGAAAGAAGTGGGAAATGGTAGAGGACCTGGCGTCCCTGGCGCTCTGAGTGGCGCGGGGCGCGAGAGCATAAACTTCAGAAACAGGTTTGGGGATCTCTGGATGGCGCGGCACCCCAGAGCCCTAATTTCAGAGCCCTAGCTCGGGCACTCTGGCTGGAGTGGCGCACCAGGCCCTTTCCCAGAAAGTACCGAATTTTCTCCTTCATTTTTCAACTCTAAACCCTCTACTTTCACTTGGTTCTTTCCCCAAACACTTAGAATCTACTATATCCTTAGTATATGTAATATTTTACTCGAAATCACACCTAATTTCATGAATCAAACTCAAGAAACTTCAACAACAAGAACCCACAAGAACTTAAACGAATTTCATCAAGAACTCGTAATATTTTCTTTCAAAAGAACACAATTACGATGAATTGAATCATGATTGGCGCGTAGGTGAACTAAACCAACGCTATCTGATATCACATACCTCGTAGGATTGAATCCTTGGCGAAATCCACTACCAAAATTGTACGATCTTACCGAATCTTGACTTCTTCTCCTTTCTCCTCTTTCCTCTTCTCTCCAAGACCTAGCGTGAATTCCCAATTGTCTAAACTGATCTAATTCTGATTAGACCCCAATTAAACTCCCAAAAACGAAATAAAATAATTGGGTAAGGAAAAGAACAAACTACCCTTCCAAAATCCGGTTTTGACTTTCCGTATCTTGACACCCCAACTTCAAATGGACATATCTCATTCATACGAACTCGGAATTGAGCAAACTCAGCGGCGTTGGAAATATAATTCAAATATATTTCCTAAGGTATCTTGTAGAACACTTAAATCATCCTTAGTTAGGAGTTATGGTTGTTTAAAGTTGACCAAAAACTCAAACTAGCATAACTTAACCAATTTTCCAGATTTTTCATTCTTTCTAAAAAATGACTCTTTCTAATTCTAGCTATTTCTTGTTCTTTCAAATAGCGAGGTGTTACAATATCTTTACCTTGGAAAAATTCATCCTCAAATGAGATTACTCTTAGTAGGCTAAGGGTGTAACATCTAACATTCGGCTCAAACACCCAACAAGCAAATCTAACACATCTTGTATATAAATTAAAGAGTACTAAGAAGAGAATTAGTACCTTGGTCTGGAATTTCTCCGGGCTCAAAGAAATGTGAATATCTCTTTTTCATAGCCTCCTCTGCTTCCCAAGTAGCTTCCTCAATAAACTTATTCCTCCATAGGACATTGACTGATGCCACTTCCTTAGTCCTCAACTTGCGAACTTGGCGATCTAGAATCTGAACCGGAATCTCTTCATAGGATAAGCTATCCTTGATACCAATATCTTCAGTTGGTATGATAAGTGAAGGATCTCCCATGCACTTTTTCAACATGGAAATATGAAATATCAGATGAACCGCTGCTAACTCTTGGGGTAGCTCTAGCTCATAAGCTAGCTTACCAATCCTTTTGGATATTCTGTAAGGGCCAATATACCGGGGACTAAGCTTCCCCTTCTTACCAAATCTCGTAACACCGTTCATGGGTGAAACTTTTAGGTATAACCAATCATCTACTTCAAACTCTAACTCCCTTCTCCTAACATCAGTGTACGATTTCTAACGACTCTACGTTGTTTTCAACCTCTCTTGAATAACTTTCACCTTCTCCATAGCTTGATGAACCAAGTTTGGTCCTATCAACCCTGATTCACTAACTTTAAACCATCCAATAGGAGAGCTGCACCTTCTACCATAAAGAGCTTCATAAGGAGACATTTGGATGCTAGAGTGGTAACTATTGTTGTAAGCAAATTCAATAAGAGGTAGGTGATCATCCCAATTACCTTTGAAATCAATCACACAAGCCCTCAACATATCCTCTAAGGTCTGAATGGTGCGCTCGGCTTGCCCATCTGTCTGAGGATGAAAGGTAGTACTTAAATTTACTTTTGAACCCAAGCCTTTTGAAATAATTTACCGAATTACGCAGTAAATTATGCACCTCTATCTGAAATAATCGAAACTGGCACCCCATGAAGTCTAACCACTTCTTGAATATACAACTTAGCATAGTCTTCTACCGAATGGATGAAGTCCATATTGATCATCTCCCACTTCCATTCCGAAAGGTCTATAAATAGTGCCATACCATCGGGAATTTAATGCTCTACCTTAACTTGTTGGCAATTCAGAAACTTAGCAACAAATTCTTCAATGCTCTTCTTCATACTACTCCACCAATAAACTTCCCTCAAGTCACGATACATCTTTGTGGAACCCGGATGTATAGAATATCTGGAGCTATGAGCATCCTCCGTGATCCTCTCTTAGAATTCATCCACCCTTGGTACACACAATTTACCTTGATACCTCAATACACCATCTCCCCCTTGTTCCAAATCCAATATTTTTTACTTATGAACATTTGCCTTCAATTCAAGCAAAATAGGGTCTTGGTCTTGCTTCTCTTTCACTTCTGACACTAATGATGAGTCAGCCCCATTCATCACCACTACTCTTCCTTATGTGGAATCCATTAGTCAACTCCTAATCGTGCAAGTCTATGCACATCTCTTGCTAGCTCTTTATTTTCTTCCTCAAAATGGGCGGTACTACCCATAGACAACCTGCTCAAGGCATCAACAACAACACTAGCCTTACCTGGGTGGTAAAGAATACTCATGTCATAATCCTTGAGTAATTCTAAACACCTCCTTTGTCTGATATTAAGCTCTTTCTGGGTAATCACATACTAAAGACTCTTGTGATCGGTGAACACATCCACATGAACACCATAAAGATAGTGGCGCCATATTTTCAAAGCAAATACTATGGCAGCCAATTCTAGATCATTGGTTGTGTAGTTCTTCTCGTGAACCTTAAGATGTATGGAGGCATAAGTTATAACCTTCTCATTCGGCATTTTCACACAACCCAAACAAACTCTGAATGCTTCACAATATACAACGAAACCTTGTGTACCTTTTAGTAAGGTCAATACTGGGGCAGTAGTCAACCTGTTTTTCAATTCCTGAAAGTTTTTCTCACAAGCCTCAGACCATTGAAACTTCACTATTTTTCTAAGTTAACTTGGTCAAAAGGGATGAAATAGATGAGAACCCCTATAAGAACCTTCTATAATAGCCAGTCAAACCCAAGAAACTCCTAATATCAGTTGGAGATGTGGGTCTAGGCCAATTCTGCACTACCTCAATTTTTCGGGCATCAACTCTAATTCCATCACCGGAAACAATGTGGCCTAAGAATGCCACAAACTCAGGCCAAAACTCATATTTCGAGAACTTAGCATACAACTCCCTATCCTTTATAGTTTGAAGAACTACTCTGAGATAGCTAGCATGATCTTCCTCATTTCTCGAATAGATTAGTATGTCATCAATGAACACGATAACAAACATATCTAGGAACTCATAATGACTATTACGGGTCCTGTATGTTGTCTTTGGAATGTCGCATTCCCTTACTTTCAACTGATGGTAGCCTAATATAAGGTTTATCTTAGAGAAATAAGTAGCACTCTAAATTTGATCGAAGAGATCATGAATTCTCAGAAGAGGATACTTATTCTTGATGGTAACCTTGTTCAACTGGTGGTAATCTATACACATCCTAAGGGAACCATCCTTCTTTCTCACAAATAAGACCGGAGCGCCCCAAGGTGAGACACTTGGTCGAATGAAACCTTTATCTAAGAGATATTTCAACTACTCTTTCAACTCTGTTAGAGCCATTCTATACGGTGGAATAGATATAGGATGAGTATCTGGAAGAATATCTATACTGAAGTATATCTCTCTCTCAAGAGGGACTCCAGGTTGATCATCTGGAAAGACTTAAGGAAACTCACTCACAACTGGAACTGACTCAATAAGAGGTGTCTCAATACTAGAGTCATTAACTTGGACTAAGTGATAGACACAACTATTGGAAACTAACTTTCTCACCTTAAGGTACGACATGAAACAACACTTAGGCACTGCTAAACTGCTACTCCACTCTATAACTGGCTCATTACGAATTTGGAACCTAACAACTCGAGTTCTATAATCAATGGATGCATAACAGTTATGAAGCCAGTCCATACCAAGAATGACATCAAAATCTACCATGTCTAACTCAACTAAATCAGCCATGGTGTTCTTGTGATTGATTGAAATGACACAATCACGATATACTCGCTCAGCTAGAATAAACTCCCCAACAGGTGTAGAAACACAAAAGGGTTCACAAAGTTTCTCGAGAAAGAAATCAAATTTCATTACAACATAAGGAGTTACAATATATAAACTTGCTCCTGGGTCTAGCAAAGCATAAACATTAAGAGTAAAGACTTTGATCATACCAGTGACAACATCTGGAGAATTCTCTTGCTCTTGACGGCTAGCGATCGCATAAAGGTGGTTTTCTCCTCTGCCAGTACCGGAAGTAGCTCATCTAGGTGTAGCCCTGTCTGGTGGAGCAACTGATAAAGATTAGGCTCTAATGCCCTGATTCCCATTACCTTGCCGGTTCTTGGGGAACTCTTTCATGAAGTGACCCTCTTGTCCACACTTGAAACAACATGTGGAGCCATAGAGGCACTTACTTGGGTGGTTCCTACCACACTTAGCAAATGCAGGAGCCCAGTTACTTCCTTGTGCCACATTACCCTGAGACTGCGCAGGTCTAGCTCTGAAGTTCTGCGAATTATGACCATTATACTCACATTTGTTTCTGGTTGCAGGTGCACTAGCAGATGATAGAGTAGGTCCCTTTTGCTTTTGATGAAAAGTAGAACGGTTTGAATTATTCCTCTACTGCCCGGACTCACTCCCGGTCTTAGCCTTCTTGTTTCTAAACTCCTCCCTATCCCTCAGTGTTTCCTCCTCGACCAGTTGCACATAAACCATCAACCTTGTTATATCCATGTCACATATTAACATCGCAACCTTACCTTCCTTACTCGACAGCCTAGCAACAAACAAACTCATCCTACTCCTCATATCTGCAACCATCTCCGGAGCATATCGGGAAAGTTGGATGAACTTCAATTTGTACTCATGAACACTTAGTGAATCTTGATTAAGGGTAAGGAACTCTCGTACCTTAGCCTCTCTCAATTCTCGGGGAAATAAACGCCCCAAGAGAGCCTCCTCAAACATCGCCCAAGTCAAAATTGGTGCACCCTCATCTCTACCCTTCTTCCACTGGTTAAACCAAGTCCTAGCAACATTCTTCAGTTGATATGCAGCTAGTTCCACTCGCTCAGCATCAGCAACGTGCATTACCTCAAATACCTTGTGCAGTTCCTCAACAAAAAAATTCGGATCCTCAGTAGTGCTTGAACCATTGAAGCTGGGAGGATTCATTCTCAAGAACTCTCGGATCCTCAAAGTATCAGATTCTTCCTGTCGAACCCCTCTTTGTTGTCCAGCTTGGTTGGTCACAACTTGGCTTAGCATTCAAATTACTTCCCGAAATTCAGCATTGGTGACCTCTCCTTGGGGTTTCACTTTCGGTGCATTTGGTACCCCTTGTCCTTCAACGTTCCTCCTAGCAGGATGACCTCGGACAGCTCTTCGGGAAGGCATGATCAACTGAAAAACATGCACAAGAACGAGCTAGAAGAAACTTTATAGAGATCAAACTCTAACGCACGAAATGAGTGTGAAAGAAGTGAGATAATTTCCAAAGTGTTGCAGCCTCCTAATTATAGATGTGGCGTGCTTCACATCGATAACTAGGACTCTACAGACACTACTTCATAGACTCCCTAGGACTCTTAAACTATGGCTCTAATACCAATTTTGTCACTCCCCGAGCCTACACCCTGGGTGTGCCTGGCACTCGAGAACCATTGTTGGCCCCAAGCAAACCCTTGACCTGGCTTACTTACTCAGCAGAAGACTTAAACATAAGAAATAATCTCAAAATATAACTCATGCGATAACTTGAAGAGATATTAAAATTTGCCAAAATGGCAATTCAAGTCTTATAGCAAAACATCTTAAATACAACACTAAAGAACTATAACCACTCATCTATGAAGCCTCTAAAATAAAGAGGGATGTCGAGACAAGACCCCCGATCATCCTAACAACTAAAGTTCTAAATCAAATGATAAAGGGGGTCCTACGGATAGCAAGAAGGCTCACCAACTAACTCTGAGTGCTCAACTGGATCAACGAGGCGCTGGATGTTGATCCTGGTTATCTGTGTCTGCATCATAAAATAATGCAGGCCAAATGGTATCAGTACATTGAATGTACGAGTATGCGAGGGGAAAACTAAACATGACATAAGCTTAAAAGAAATTAGAAAAGAACACTTCCCTTGGCTTTACTCGACTCATGAATAACTCAACTCAAATGCATAGTATAATAAAAATAATGGTGCAGTTTATACAAGCATTTAAAATAGTAGATGATAACTAAATATATTAAAGAGATACAATAACAACTCAGTTTACTCATATAGTAAAGTAATATAATGTTGTGAGAGTTTTTCTAACCGACAACCACCACTAAGTACCTAAGTGATGATACAACGTCTCTCCCACGCTGCAAGAATTGTCTTATACCTTGCCGTGATATAGAACGCCTTAACTAAGTGGATCCACTAGTTTATGCTAAAATGCACTAAGGAATCATCTAAAAAGTATGATATTTTCTACCCATGATGGCTACATAGTTTATGAACACTTGAGTTATTATGAACTTGTGTCCCCATATCGGTGCTCAATACTACTCCCAAAATATACTCAGCTCATATGTTTTAAAAACAAAACTCTTTCTGTAATTTGAAATAATTACACAAAAAATAGCTTAAAGGCTCTCTTGGAAATCGGTGTTTCCTCTCTTGTTCAAATGAGAAAACATTGTAACTCTTGGGAATACTTAGTTTCTGTATAATCTTTGAAGAAATGAACTTTACTCTTACTTTTTACTAAACTCAAAGCTTAAGTCTTAAAACAAAGTTAAAACGTTTGTAAAAGACTTTTGGAAAACTATATGAACTTCTCTTGACTTGACTCTTAACTTTCCTTGAATTGATTTATGGATTCAAGGTTCGTGATCTCATGTTTATGGATGATTTCATGATGTTTATACGTACCTTAGAGTGTATAAATCGACTAGAAAACATATGTACGTTGCTAAGGAACTAGTATGGAAAGAAGTGGGAAAAAGTAGAGGATCTGGCGTCCCTGGCGCTCTACGTGGCGCGGGGAGCCAGAGCATAAACTTCAGAAATAGGGTTGGGGCTCTCTGGCTGGAGCGGGGGCCCAGAGCCCAAATTTCAGAGTCCCAAGTGGGGAACTCTGGCTGGGGCGGTATCCCAGGCCCCTGCCCAGAAAGTTCTGAATTTTCTCCTTCATTTTGCAACTCTAAACCCTCTAATTTCACTTGGTTCTTTCCCCAAACACTTATAATCGACTATATCCTCAATATATGTAAGATTTTACTCGAAATCACACCTAATTTCATGAATCAAACTCAAGAAATTTCAACAACAAGAACTTAAACGAATTTCATTAAGAACTCGTAATCTTTTCTTTCAAAAGAACACAGTTACGTTGAATTGAATCATGATTGGCGCATGGGTGAACTAATACAATTCTATGTGATCTCACATACCTCATAGGATTGAATCCTTGGCGAAATCCACAATCAAAACTGTACGATCTTGATGAATCTTGACTTTTCTTCTCGTTTCTTCTTCTTTCTCCTCTTTTCTCTTTTTGTCCAAGCCCTAGCATGAATTTCCAATTGTCTAAACTGATCTAATTCTGATTAGACCCAAATAAAACTCCCAAAAATGAAATAAAATAATTGGGTAAGGAAAAGACCAAACTACCCTTCCGAAATCCGGTTTTGACATTCCATATCTAGATAGCCTAACTTCAAATGAACATATCTCATTCAAACGAACTTGAAATTGAACAAACGCGGTGGCGTTGGAAAGATAATTCAAAGATATTTCCTACGGTATCTTGTATAACATCTAACTCATCTTTAGTTAGGAGTTATGGTCATTTAAAGTTGACCAAAAACTCAAACTAGCATAACTTAACCAATTTTCCAGATTTTTCATTCTTTCTAAAAAATGACTCTTTCTAATTCTAGCTATTTCTTGTTCTTTCAAATAGCGAGGTGTTACAATATATTTCCCTTGGGAAAATTTGTCCTCGAATGAGATTACTCTTAGTAGGCTAAGGATGTAACATCTAACATTCAGCTCAAACACCCAACAAACAAATCTAACATATCTTGTATATAAATTAAAGAGTACTAAGAAGAGAATTAGTACCTTGGTCTGGAATTTCTCCGGGCTCAAAGAGATGTGGATATCTCTTTTTCATAGCCTCCTCTGCTTCCCAAGTAGCTTCTTCAATAAACTGATTCCTCCATAGGACTTTGACTGATGCCACTTTCTTAGTCCTCAACTTGCGAATTTGGCGATCTAGAATTTGAACCGAAATCTGCTCATAGGATAAGCTATCCTTGATACCAATATCTTCAGTTGGTATGATAAGTGAAGGATCTCCCATGCACTTTTTCAACATGGAAATATGAAATACCAGATGAACCGCTGCTAACTCTTGGGGTAGCTCTATCTCATAAGCTACCTTACCAATCCTTTTGGATATTCTGTAAGGGCCAATATACCGGGGACTAAGCTTCCCCTTCTTACCAAATCTCATAACACCGTTCATGGGTGAAACTTTTAGGTATACCCAATCATCTACTTCAAACTCTAACTCCCTTCTCCTAACATCAGTGTACGATTTCTAACGACTCTACGCTGTTTTCAACCTATCTTGAATAACTTTTACCTTCTCCATAGCTTGATGAACCAAGTATTGTCCTATCAACCCTGCTTCACCAAATTCAAACCATTCAATAGGAGATTTGTACCTTATCCGATAAATAGCTTCATAAGGAGCCATTTTAATGCTAGAGTGGTAACTATTATTGTAAGCAAATTCAATAAGAGGTAGGTGATCATCCCAATTACCTTTGTAATCAATCACACAAGCCCTCAACATATCCTCTAAGGTATGAATGGTGCGCTCGGCTTGCCAGTCTGTCTTATGATGAAATGTAGTACTTAAGTTTACTTTTGATCCAAAACCTTTTTGAAAAGATTTCCAAAACTGTGCAATAAATTGTGCACCTCTGTCTGAAATAATAAAAAATGGCACCCCATGAAGTCTAACCACTTCTTGAATATACAACTTAGCATAGTCTTCTGCCGAATGGGTAGTCTTTACCGGCATAAAGTGGGCTGATTTTGTGATTCTATCAACAATCACCCAAATAGAATCATGCTGCCTGCAAGACCTTGGTAAATCTGTGATGAAGTCCATATTGATCATCTCCCACTTCCATTCTGGAAGTTCTATATTCTGAGTCATACAAACCAGGCCTTTGATGCTCTTCCTTAACTTGTTGGCAATTCGGACACTAAGTAACATATTCTGCAATGCCCTTCTTAATACTACTCCACCAAAAAACTTCCCTCAAGTCACGATACATCTTTGTGGAACCCGGATGGATAGAATATTTGGAGCTATGAGCTTCCTCTATGATCCTCTCTTCGAGTCCATCCACTCTTGGTACACAAAATCCACCTTGATACCTCAATATACCATCTCCCCCTTGTTAAAAACAAATACTTTTTGCTTATGAACATTTTCTTTCAATTCAAGAAAAATAGGTTCTTGGTCTTGCTTCTCTTTCACTTCTGACACTAATGACGACTCAGACCCATTCATCACTACTACTCTTCATTATGTGGAATCCATTAGTCGAACTCCTAATCGTGCAAGTCTATGAACATCTCTTGCTAGATCTTTCTTATCTTCCTCAAAATGGGCGGTACTACCCATAGACAACCTTCTCAAGGCATCAGCAACAACATTAGCCTTACCTGGGTGGTAAAGAATACTGTCATAATCCTTCAGTAATTCTAAACACCTCATTTGTCTGATATTAAGCTCTTTCTGGGTAATCACATACTAAAGACTGTTGTGATCGGTGAACACATCCACATGAACACCATAAAGATAGTGGCGCCATATTTTCAAAGCAAATACTATGGCAGCCAATTCTAGATCATTGGTTGTGTAGTTCTTCTCGTGAACCTTAAGATGTATGGAGGCATAAGTTATAACCTTCTCATTCGGCATTTTCACACAACCCAAACAAACTCTGGACGCATCACAATATACAACGAAACCTTGCGTACCTTTTAGTAAGGTCAATACTGGGGCAGTAGCCAACCTCTTTTTCAATTCTTGAAAGTTTTTCTCACAAGCCTCAGACCATCGGGAATTTAATGCTCTACCTTAACTTGTTGGCAATTCAGAAACTTAGCAACAAATTCTTCAATGCCCTTCTTCATACTACTCCACCAATAAACTTCCCTCAAGTCACGATACATCTTTGTGGAACCCGGATGTATAGAATATCTGGAGCTATGAGCATCCTCCGTGATCCTCTCTTAGAATTCATCCACCCTTGGTACACACAATTTACCTTGATACCTCAATACACCATCTCCCCCTTGTTCCAAATCCAATATTTTTTACTTATGAACATTTGCCTTCAATTCAAGCAAAATAGGGTCTTGGTCTTGCTTCTCTTTCACTTCTGACACTAATGATGAGTCAGCCCCATTCATCACCACTACTCTTCCTTATGTGGAATCCATTAGTCAACTCCTAATCGTGCAAGTCTATGCACATCTCTTGCTAGCTCTTTATTATCTTCCTCAAAATGGGCAGTACTACCCATAGACAACCTGCTCAAGGCATCAACAACAACACTAGCCTTACCTGGGTGGTAAAGAATACTCATGTCATAATCCTTGAGTAATTCTAA
>JAJOOO010019791.1:0-25848 GCA_029582685.1 Solanum piurae
TGAGCTGGATCTGGGAGGGGCTGCAGTGGTGAATCACGGACCACCAGCACGGGCCGTGGTCTGACCTACGGTCCGTGGATGGTGACCGTAAGTTGCACCTGCAACTTCTCAAAATCTGCATTTTTGGTCTGTTTCGAATACGGGGTGTTACAGTCTTGCTATCTTCAGTTGATCGCTCTTATCTCCTACTTCTCGATAGACAAGGAAAAACATTTTATGCAAAAATATTTGAAACATATAGATAAAATCTTTAAGAAAAAGGTTTTCAAAAAGCTGTAATTGAAAAAGGTCACTGCCAAGTGTCATGTCACGTCAAGCTTAAATGAACGTCCTTGGTTCAAAACTTTGGTATGTCCGATAGCTTGTTCTGGAGAATTCAAAAATCCTTAAAGCTTGGGAAATTTCTGACATGGTTCTCTCGAAATCTACTATAATCGAGAAGTTTTGTAGTTGACTCTGAAATACAACGATGCGGGAGATTGTTGAAGTTGACTATGAACTTTAACGATGCCAGAGATCATTTGAAGTTAGTTTTAAACTTCTAATCGTGCTTGAAATATTCAAAATTGACTACAAACTTCTAGTGATGCTCGAAGAAATTTTTGAGACCATCCTAAAAATTTATGTCCTAGTTAGATGTCTTGGAGTATCTCGAACTGTTGATATATGACTTGTAGAATTTTTGAGATCCTTTAAAAAATTATGTCCCAATCGCAACTCAAAATGTATCTTCAATCTTGACTTGTTGGAGAAAATATCTTACTCTTTATAATTTTTGAGTCCCTCTAAAAAATTATGTCCAGTTTCAATTGTAAAGAAAATTAGATATCTTATGGGAGATATGATTGAATCTTTGTGGTGTCTACGTATCCCGTTGAAGCAGGAATCGGGCCAAACGTAGTTCCTCTCTCGAGGATCAACAAAAATAGGAAAAATTAACTAAGGAAATGATCGAGGCCGACATAGGCTGCCTATATATCTCATTCTTGAGAATTCAGGTCGAACGTAGTTCAAATAAAAAGAAAACACATTAAAAGGGGTAATGGGGTGACCGAGGCCGACATAGGTCACCTACGTATCTCATTCTTGAGAATTCAGGTCAGACGTAGTTCATTACAAAAGGATAAATTCTAAGCATAAATGATTACAAGAAAATACAGGTGGTTACAAGGAAAATATTGAAATTGAGTCTTTAAATATGTTATCTTTTGACAGCATTGAAGTAGATCGATAACTTGTGAGATCCAATGTTCATGCTCCACCATGCGATGTCATCAAACAATTGTATCGATGTGTTCTCCAAGTAAACTGATGAGTTCTCTTTCCTGCGTTTTTGTCAGATAGGCATCAATTTTGATTTCTTTGATGCGCTCATCATTTTCCTGATTCACTATTTTGATCTCTTCTGAATTCAAATTATCGTGACTTTTGAACTGTCTGAACTACTCAACCAGGTGTTTGGGTATCATGATCTTCTCATTGTAGTCCTCAAATTTGTCCGCATCTGCCTCATTTTGTTCATTCAGCTTGTGACACGACATGCTATTTGAAAATTTGAAAATATTTTCACTGGAATCATAGACAGATACTATTAGATAAAAAATATAAGGCAAGTAAAGTAAATTTCCACAATAAAAGAGGTTTTCATTTGAAATAAGAAAAATAAGAATTTTGGCCATGACGATAAATCATTTTGCCTTTTCAAAATATTATGAGGGATATTAAAATATAGTGAGGTAAAAATAGAGTAAAGGATGGGTCTCGAGCCCCATTTGGAACACCACCAATTTTAGAAATAACATAGAAAATTGTTTACGTCTACCAAGACGAGCAAGGAATCACGAGCGAAGTGGATGTCCAATTAGGCATTAACTCCTTTGACTCACTGTCTAGTATGACTGGTGTCTCGATCATCTCTTCAAGCACAATATCAGCTTCTTTGAAGCATTTTTTGATTCCTTTCCCTGGACCATTTTGCATTGGAAAAGACTGATATAAGTGAGGCAATGATTTTGGAAAAGCTTGATCGATCTTCTGCCTGTTCTGACCCTCTTTCGGCACTAAAGGAAAAGCTTGATGAGGTGCCATGATCACAAATTTGGATTTCTCTCCTTTGGTTGGAGAGGCTACAACTTTCTCAAGCTTTTCAAGGTTGGCTAAGATTATAACTTTCTCCACATTCAAATCTTCTTCGACTTCGACCATATTAATAGTCACCCCTCCATGATTCGGCATGGGGTTACTATTGACATTAGGAGTGGCAGTCTGAAGTGTGATGACCTTTTGATCTATCAAATCTTGAATTTTATGCTTCAAGTTGATACAATCCTCAGTAATATGCCCAGCACCTCCTGAATGGTAAGAACAGTGAAGATCGGGTCTATAAAGCTTGGAGTTGACATTGATATTTTTTGGATAAATTATCTCTATCAGGCCAGCTGATCTCAATCTCTCAAAAAGTTGTGTTCGGCTCTCAACCAAAGGAGTAAAGACTCTAGAAGGTTTCTTCTCAAGATTTGGGCGAGGAGGATTGTAATTATTTCCTGGATGTGAAGGTACTTGACGGTAGTTTGGAGGATTTTGGTGAGTTGGTGCTTGCATTTGGAAATTTGGGTATTGTGGAGCTCGGTAGCTAGAAGGGGTATTTTGGTAATGCGGGGGTGGGATTTGGTAACTTAATCGGATATTTGAACAATTAACTGATGGAGCTTGGTAATATGGATGGGTATTTTGGTGATGTGGAGGTTGGGTTTGGTAAACAAGAGGTGGAATTTGGTACCTCGGCGGTGGAGTTTGGTAATTAGGGGGTTGAATTTGGTAACTCGATGGTGGAGTTTGATAGCCTGATTGGGTATAACAAGTTGGATATGAATTTTGTGGAGCTCGAGGATAACCTTTGTAAGGTGAGGATTTTCTGAAAATTTTCCATCAGATACACAGGAAATAGAAGACACATCCTCTCTCTTTTTTTTCAACAATCTTGAAGATTCAGTTGGGGCGGCAACACGAGAAATTTTTCTGATTTTAATCCCATCTTCGATAGTCTCACCTACCTTGATTATCTCTGCAAATTTTTCTCTAATGAGTAACATTATCCTATCATAATACTCCGGATCTTGAATACGTATGAACACTTCAACGATCTCCTTCTCAAGCATGGGAGGTAGAACCCGGGCAGCCTCTTTCCTCCACCTATACGCATATTCATGATAGCTTTCAGTGGATTTCTGCTTAATTCTCTCCAAAGAATAGCGATCAGGAACGATCTCCACATTGTAAGTGAACCGTTCGACGAAATCCTTAGCTAGTGCATTTCAGCTAGACCAATGCTTTATCTCATGAGAGGTAAACCATTCCAACATTTCTTCACTTAAACTTTGGCTAAAGAGCCGCATTAACAAGGCTTCATTCCTGCCAACTCCTACGAGTTGGTCACTATAAGCTCTCAGATGAGCCAATGAATTTTTGGTTCCTCCAAAAATGTCGAACTTCGAACTTTAAACCCTTCCGAGAGGTTCAGATTCAGGTGGATGCACAGAACCTCATAACTGAACCCATTTCAATCCTCATTTCGGCAATCTGTTGCATTAACTGCATAATTAATTCATTTTGATCATCGACGGCGGGCTGAGCCACAACAACATCAGTCAAGCCAATCTCGTCATTGTTATCACCTATTACTGCCTTTCCTTTTTGCGAACTTTGATCGGGGGAGGAATCTTTGGGGGCCTTAGATCTTGTGAAATAAAGATGACCAGCCAGCTTATCAACACAGATTAGTTCTAAGTTCCTGACAAAGAAAAATAACTCAAAAGATAAATGTGTTAGTATATGTAGATGATAAATAATACAAAATATCACACATATGACCACAAACACATAAGAGTTTCTCCACTTGAAGATAAACTAGCCCACGTATTTAGAGAAATGAATAAATAGATAGGAATTTCTCTATTTAATTTTGAGCTTAGTGAATCAGAAACGTCAACTTGAGTCGAGACAAAGTCAGTTGTATCTTTCATTGTCATATTTCTGATTTTCGATTGATATGAAACTCTATTCTCTTTGTAAGAGTTGGAAAAGATAAAATTTCTCAAAATGGGGACCGAGCCTTGAAAGGGTGCCTATGTATCTCACAAGGGAGAATTCAGGTCCTACGTAGTTCGACCCTTGAATCTCTTTTTGATTTGAAACGGTGAATCTTTTTCTGATATGAAAGAGTAACATTTGAAAAGTGAAGATCGAATTAATTGAATTTTTTTAGGAAACTAAGGACTCAAGAAATATTTGGACGCACTTTCGATACTGACTTGATATTTGTTCTTAGGGGTCCTAAAAATAATTTGAAGAGGAGTGAGCTAGAAAATCTCCAAATAAAGCAACATAATCACACAAGCAGTTATAACACATAAATAATTATTGCGCGTTCTAAATAGATATGTGACCCTTTTGTGCCATGGGTAGGCCTAACGATTTAAAGAATGTATAACGTCATTTGAAACATTTCATTGCCTCAAAACCCAAATTTATACAAATTTTGTGAATAAACTTAATGGGATACATAATAGGAAAAAGGAATACAAATAATCAGTCTCACGCAGGGGTAAAATCCTAAACTATGCTTCCATGGAAAAATCCTTCGTTCTTGATTTTTTGTCATCTCCGGATGTCCACGCTTTTGTTTGCAATGATAACTTGCTCCTTCTTCGATTAGAATAAAGCTATAATCTAACTCCCTAACCCAAAAAGGTAATGTTTCTACAAATGACGTATACATCCTTCAGATTTAAACATATAAGTATGATTGTCTTTTATTGACTGACCAATGGGCCAAATAGACACAACACCGGTGGGCTTCTAATGGGCCCAACACTCCTTCAGTGTTGGGTCAACTTAGTTCAAAATGCGCTAAATTCAGGATTTGGTTTTGCTTTACGCTAGTTGACTAAGAGTGGCTTTTGAAAGACCGGTAACCCAAGAAAACAACTTAGGCTAGAACTCACGACAACCATTGGACGCCTGACATACCAATAAATTACCGATCATTTCGAAAAAGGGTCGAGTATAAAAAATTCGACTGCGTTTATGCAGAAATAGTTCTTAATATACTATATATACAATGGAAAACGTCATGAATGCAATGTCAGTTTATAGCAATTTAACAAGTAAAACAAAGAAACAATTCAACAAATAATAACAAGTAGTCAAATAGTCAAAACATTGTGGTTAGAACTTAATTAAGTCCCCCGCAGAGTTTTCATTTCTGTTTTACTAAAAAATAGAAATAAAAGACTAGATTTTTGAAAAATCGACTTCACTTAAAGTTTTAAAGAAAAATCATATTTTTCAAAGAGAGTCGCCACTTAATTATTTTAAAAATTAAGAAAACTTATAATTTTTTCAAAAGATTTAAACAGATTAAAATCAATTGAAAATCCAAAGGGGTTCGTGGTTCAATTTACATTTCGAGAAGGTGTTACGCCCTCGAAATATCCGCTAACTTGCGGTTGACCAACGATTTGCCTAAAACATTTGACTAACTTGAAAAGTATTAACTAAGTAATGAAAACTAACTTTTATTTTTGAAGGGAAATAAATTAAAGGGGATGTAAAAGGGAAATAACTTGTATATTGACAAACAACTAATAAAATATTTCGCAAATAAAGTAAGTAATAAATAAGGTATAAATATCAATTTGAACAAAAACGAAGAAATGACTTTCTTATGGGAATTTAATTAAATAGTAACCAAGTCAAATAAGAGGCTTAGTAAATACAACAAATAAATAAATAACATTACAGAGGAAGATATATTAAACTTGGGCCATTTTGCCCAAATTCAAATTGTTGGAATGGCAGGCCCAACTTCTTTCACCCTACTGTAATTTCGATTGAAGCTTTGGCCCATTTTTGCTCCTAAAAAATCTGTGTATATATTTGGTGTATACCACTGTATACCAATGTCCAAAATATGTATATGACTGGTATACGACCAATTTTCAGGGCCCTTGAAACCTGCTTTTCTAATTTCAGCCTTGTATACCTGTATTTTGACATTTTCCCCCATATACCAGTGTATACGACTGTATACAACATGTATACAGCCATATTTCAAGCTTCCCAAAACTTGAAAATGCAATCTCCAACCCTTATTTATTGTTTTCAACCTGTACACCTGCTTCACAATTTGCAATGGGGGCTAACTCGAGGGGAAAAAAAGGATTTGGGACCTTTATGGCCCATTTTGAAATGCAAAGGCGAATGGGCTTTGGATCCAACTTGGACTCCATACGAGTTCAAATGATACAAAGAAAAATAAAGATAGGAATTAGCACCCGAAATAAATATAACAACAGTGCATCTAACTATTCCTTAATCAAAACAATGAAAATCCAAAGAGAAAGAATATGAAACAACAAATGTACCAGTGACTAAAATCATGTAAAAGTAGCAAAAAAAAAATTAAGCTTAAACCACTATTTTAGATAAATTTAACCACTACTCACGATAAACACCAATAGCTAATTAGATTGCTGCTAATTCAACGCATTTAATTGACCAAGGCAAAGAAACAAATGCCTATATGAATAAGGTAACACTCATAATAGACTTCCCTCAAAATATTCAAAGTAAGATAGTCATCATGCTTAGGATAGTAAAGAAAATAGAAACAAACTCAAATAAAAGAATTCGAAACAAACAGTGAACAATCAAACCATTTGTTAAATTTGGCTAATCAACATTTATCTCAAAAGAGCACATGCCCCACTTAAAATCCTTTCCAGTAATTCAAAATTTGCACAAAGATCTAGTCTAGTATTGACATTAATTGGACAGCTTTTCCATTACTAATTTTAACCCTTAAAACATTGATCAAACTAAGTGAAGAAGAAATAAATTAAAGAAACCATCCACCAATCTTAGCAACTATAGAAGCCATGCTAAAACTTGAAGAGAAGCAAAGCCAAGATAATGGCTATATATTCACGATCCTGCATACTCCCAAGCTATCGAAAACAAGCTAGAAATTGGCATGAGGGTCACAGAAAACTCTAACCGGCAAAGAAAGGAAGGATCATATGAAACAAGAACAAACCAGGACTAATACAACCATTTCGAAAGCAATCACGACTATACTATGAAAGATGAGAAGGCAAAAGTGATAAGTCAGGATCCATCCATCCAAAATCTATATAAATATTGAGATCACATTCATAACTAGAAAATCAAAACAGTCAGCAAAGAGGACGAAGAATCTTCAACTCTTACTGACAGCCAGAAGCAAACAATCATACTCAAAGAAACAAACCGAGTTGACACTAGAGAGGATGAAACTGAAAAATCGATTGAATAAACAGAAAAAAAAGTTATACTACTGGTTTGGAACCAACAATGAATCGAAACAAACCAAATCTTCTATCATTCAACAGCTCATTAGTTGAGAATCAAACACACAAACATATTGAACATAACTGAAATTATGTGTTACCTTTATAGGGGCAGTGAACTGGACAACAACGAGCAGGAACTGACTCCCACCACAACAATGAGACTCCGACAAACTTTGGTGAGCAGGTAACGAGAAAGGAAAAACCCAAAACTCTAGACTCCAAGTCACTGTAGTATCTCTTTAGCCTTTTATGTATGTATTTTTATGTAAACATTGATTTTTCTATATGTGAGCTCTGTCCCTAACCCTTTCTTCTATTTTTTCCCCCAACCCAAACACCGAAGGAAGAGGGTTTTTATATAGAATTATGTTGAATATAGGGGGGAAATTGGGTAGAATTTTTGTGAATTCAAAATTTGAAATTTTTTTTTTCTTTAGGATAAGGTTTGAGGAGCTGGAATAGTACTGATCTCGCACAATTCCAACAGATTCAAGAGGATAGTCGTTGCTTCTAGGAGAGGCAAGGACGAACCAGCATCAAGATTGCTCCATATGGCCTCTTATTAAACGGTCTTGTACGAGAGGATAAGAGAGAGAGGAAGAGGAGATGGACACGTGATTCGGGTCAATTTCATTTGGCTAGCTCACGATTTCTGGATGAGTTCACTGGCCTGCTGGAGTTTGCGTTGTTTCTGGGTTCTCGTTGTACTAGTTTGCGGAGAAGAAGAAAGGAGAAACATATAGGGGTCGGGTCGGTTTGGTGTTGATGTACACGGTTGTATTGTATGTATTGCTGATTGTAATATGTTTGGAGTTGTTTGGGCTGGGTATTTGGAAATGGGCTGGGATTTTAAAGAGAAAACATGGGCTGCTGGAAAATTGAAAGAAGAGGGCCCAAAACTTGTTCTTTTGATGGGTTTAAGATGTTGGCGGAAAATTGTAATTAAACAATGACCAAATTCGGTTAAAACTTGAACAAAATGAATTAACATATATTAATTAATGAGCCTTTTAATCTTAAAGAAATAAAATAATAAACTTAATTATAAATTAATTAATCTAAAAAATATAAACTATTACTAAACTAATTAACCAAATATTTAATTAAAACAAAATGATTTTTAGACGATTTTCGAATAATCATAAAATATACTAATTATATACATAATTATGTAAAACATATATATTATCTAAAAATTATAAAAAGTGACAAAACTATTTAAAATAACTTGCAAAGTCTATTTTTTTTAATTTAATTTTTTTTTATATAACTAATTATTTCAAATCCTTTGAAATTGAAGAAACTTGAAATGATTAATTTATATTGTGGAGGTCCAAAATTGGGTGTCAACACTATTCTCATGAACACACTATGAATATGATGTGAAAGGTTTACTCACATGTTGATGACTCTAAGGTTGAAAGGACATTCTCACCTAATGAATCTATGAGATATTATGATGCTATGTTGGTTTGAGTGCCTAGTGCATTCTTTCATGAACATGAACTTACGTAAAGACTTAATATGAATTTAAAGGGAATTATGATTAGCACCGAGTGGATATGAGTATGAGATGGGTTCCTTCACGCTAGTAGTCCAGGTTCTCAACATGGTTATCTCATGAGATGGAAACTTCCACGTTAGTAGTCCGGGTTTCTAGTAGCAATCTCCATATCCCATAACTATGTGCCCACATAGGTCTTTAGCTAGTTGATCCACCTACAAACTAAATATGTTAGTTCTACCTTAGGCAAGTAGGACACTTCTTTTCGTTATGGGGGTAAGACACCGGATTCCATGTAGCTCACATAGTCTATGTCGGTTAAGGCTATCTTTCCCTATATGGTAAGAATATGAATTATGACAAGAACATGAGTTATGTACTATGGTTCCTCAAGAAGTTCTACTTAGTATGAATGGGGGTATGGGACTTCATTCATGTATTGCACAAGTAGGCATTGAGAGTGGTCATGGTATGTCTCTTTTATGATATGATGATTATGAGTTAAATGTATGCTTTATATGAACTATGAACATGAACATGAACTATACTTATGACTTCTTAATGAGCCTTACTTAGTGTGGGTGGGGGTACGGGACTTCACTTATACATTACACAAGTAGACTTATAAAAGGGTTATGGTGTGATTTTCTTATGCTATGAAGATATATGAATTTATGTATGCATGATATGGATTGTTACTATGAGTGACTTTACTTATTACGAGTTATGAACATGAATGTCTCCTTGTCTATGAGTGTTGGCTATGGATAAGGTCAAGTTATGTTATGCATGATTATGGTGGCCCAAAAGTAAGACTTAATGTAGATGGGATTATGGGATCCTATCTATGCATTGCACAAGTGCAGCTTACGGTTGCTTATGTGATAGTTCTATTATGATGAGATGATCTTGGTATGTAATTATGTATGTGAACTATGTCTTGTGAAGATTGGAGTATGCATTATGTTTATGTTGGAGACTATGCTTGTGATTATGATGATATCATTTATGTTATGATGAATTGTACATGATTTGTTTTACGAGCTACATTCTCCAACTATTTCAAAGATGATGTTTAAAAGTGGCATATAGCATGGTTTCAACTAAAAATGTCCCTCTTTGCATGTTTTAAGGATTTTTATGCATGGCTTTCATACTTAGTACATTTTTGTGCTAACCCATACTTCTATATTTTATATAAGTGTAGGGTTTGGTGATATCGGATTCTACTCTCGTGGCTAGGACCATAGTAGATCAAGAAGAAGAAGATTGGTGAGTCCTCATAGTATTCGAGGGCTCGACCATATGTCCTTTATGTCTTTGTTTTATGTTTTAGACTTATGTAAGGGCTATATCCCTAAGATTGTATTTAAGAGTTTTAATCCAAGTATTATAGATGGTTTGAGACATGGTGTTATAGACTCTCTCTCATTTTATAAAATACCTCGATTGTAAAGAAAAGTTTTAATTTTCCGCATTTTTTCCTATGCTCTTATGTTATGATATCCTATGAGGCTTGTATGCGGCTTTTCAGAGTCTTGTACGTTGTGTCACATCTAGGGGGTAGCCTTGGGTCATGACACCTAATGTGGATCCACTAGCTATGTCATTTAAGACAAACCTACGAGGCACGTAGTTTGGAACTAGAGGTTGCTACTAGAGACTACTCTATTTGAGCCTCCACCTCAAAGCCCTCTCGGTGCTAAGTCCATATCCCAAAGGAATAGATAAAAGTAAAATATTAATAGGACAAAGGAAAGGCAATGATCAATACTAATCCACACTTTCAAGTTCAAAGCATAGAATAGCTCCTTAAACATAATTCAACATGGATGAGAAAACCTTTCACCAATGCGACTTTATTTATGAGAAATATCTTTCACAATCATGATGATCATAATAAGTTATAAATATTTTCACAATAGCATTTATAATTGTTTCATAAAAATATGCATATCTTCATAATTCAAAATTCATAACTCATAGATTCATGGGTTCGTCATAGGTTCATAGTTGAAAAATATTATTTAGGCATTGATCAATGTAAGATCAACTAAATATATGTATTAACATTAAATCATGCATTATAAGACTTAATCAACAATAATCAATCATATTTGGATGAAACCCACAAAGATTGAATTGAAACCCTAACATAGTCAATTAAAAATTGAATATATAAATTGAAAGCTTTGTCTATCCCATGGAAGAATGGATTTCATGGGTGAATACCCACATACCTTGTTATTCAAATCTCAATAAAAATGGTGAATTAGGGACTTGAATGGAACCCTAGCTCTTCTTCTTCTTCCTTAGATTGAGAGAATTTTGGGAGGGTGAATTTGGTCAAGTTTTTAGGGAGATTAGGAGAATGAATTTAAAGTGCGTAATTTGGGGCTTAAAAGCTTTATATAGGGCTTAGAATAGAAGGCAAAAAGATGTAGTAAATGATCAAAAAATTAGAAAAAAACCCAAAAGCCCCTTTAAAATAACTGTCGGACTCGACCTATGATTTGGACCTAAAGAGTGTAGGACTTTCTACGGTCCGTACTGGTCAACTTTAGACAAAGTACTGGGACCATGAAATCACCTATCTTTCGACAGAACACTTCTGTGGTTCGTAGGTCTTTCTACGGTCCGTAGTAACCAACCGTAGAAACCAACTTTGACCTTCAAAATTCACTAAAACTGGGACTCACCTACGAGACCTATCTACGACTCATACAAATGATGACGTACCGTCCTGGTTAACCGTACAAAGGGTACTTGGACTTTTTTTGGAAAAAAATATTTTTCCCTTCCTATGATTGCCATCTACAGCCCGTAGAATCTTTTGTGGTCCGTAGATGTGACCCATAAAACTAGACTTCAGTCCAAGAAATTATTTTCTTCCCTTTCATAATTCTGAGGTGTTACATCTACGTACCCATCAACATGACTCTACTCGACACCATGCTCTTAACTTATGGAAGCGGTGAATCTAGCACACTGATACTAATTTGTCATAACTCAAAAGTCAAGGTCATGATGGCACACACCGAGAACCCCAAAATAGTGTGTAAACCAAAAAAAATAACACATACAAAACTTCCAAAGGGAAGTCATGCCACAATTGATAAGAAAACAACAACGATGATCTCGAATCCTGGTAGCATAAGTATAAAGAGTATCTAATACATTTCTAGATTCTGAAATATATCTCAAGTCTTTGAAATGAAATTAAAGATTGTAAATGATATATGGAGACCAATGGCGATCCGGACAACATGATCTCACCACAATTCTGAAAGAGAAGAAACATGTTAGATCCATTCAACTGCAACGAAGATCACCCTGACTAGGATTTGCATCAAAAGGATAACAGAAGTAGGGGGTCAGTATAATCCACATATACTCAGTAGGTTAGACCGACTGAGCATAAGTAACTAATCATACTTAAAAAATAAACTAGAAAATGTTTCCACCTACATGCAGAAAAGTCTTATTCCGACATCAGTCCCGCCAAATTATATAATAATGGCACAAATAAAGTACACACAAAAGGATACAGATAAATAGGTCACAAAACACAATAAAACTGGCCAATGTAACATAATGAACGATAAGATAATGAAGTGATGTGGTGGAACCAAGGGCATTGCATAACCTGTTGTATACACCTTATCGAGCTTTAGCTTCAAGACAAGGAATCGTGGGGGACTCACAGTCCTTATACCAATCTCATAATTTCAAATCTCATCAACTTTCTACTTAGCTCGTGATCAAGGATATCAGTAAGATGACACATGGTCTTTCTCAAAAATAGAATTTCTCCACTTTCTCATATTCCCATGGATGATGATATGCTAAATGAGGATGAATGCATCACAACACATACAACACAAAGGCGTTGTTAATTCATTAAAAAAATTGAATAGTATGAAGTTCTCAAACTCAACAAGTCATGAAACACGTCTCAAATGATAGGGATAGTGGATGAATCCATTTAAAATCAGTTTTTACCACTTCGTAAAGCATTTCTTTCATTTAAGATGTTTCAAAATCAATTTAAGCCCCTAACTCGGGCATCTAAATGTCAAATATAAGGATAAGTCACACGTCCCTCATTTGGGAAATTACTCACATATCACAGATTTTGGTTTCACATGAGCCTCTACACGGGCTAAACGTCACAAATAGGCATCACACAAACTAAACAAGAATGTCAATACTTAATAACCTCTAAAACACATACTATAACTCATTTCATAGTTGACTTCCTACGAAAGATCACTTACTCATCTTAGTCTAAAAGAAGGATAGACAAACTTACCTCAAAACTCGAAACTTCACTCGAACAACTCTATCAAAGCATTTCCTCAACTACACGATCACCAAAATAATCCCCCCAACTATAAAGAATAGAAATAGTTCATCAAAAGGAACTCAATGATACCCATTGATAGGATTAGAAATCGAGGGTAAAATAGACCAAAAATCACTTTGAAAATCAAAAGGGTAAACTCATATTATTAGTTTTAGTTGAAAAAACATATTCTACAGGCCAATAGGGATTTGTGCTTAAAACCCCAATTAAAAAGAAGGAAGAATCGAGCTCCAAATCAAGAATTTAGTAATTTTCCAACTTACTAGAGAAACCCCCAAAATCCACTTTAAAATCAAGATTTAAAAATGTTTTTCGAAGATAAAAGTTGATGAACTCAACAAAGGATTGGTAGAGAAGCTTACCCACACGAATTTTCACAAAAAGTAGCCAAGAAATTTCCTCCCCAAAGCTCTAAAAGATTGAAAATGGTGAAAATGGAAAAAAAGGAAGAATCAAGAATTTTAGGTTCTGTCCAGGTGAAATATGGCCATCGCAATCGCAAGACACTAACTCTCGTGATCGCGAAGGGCACGGAGTTTCACATTGCGATCGCAAGGCCCTTGTCCCCAATCGCGAAGGCTATTTAAAGGTTTCATCGCAAACACGAGGCCCTAAGTTTGCTATCACGCCTCGAAGCTACCCCAAGGACGCGGACACAGGACCTAGGAACACAAGTGACCCCAAGCTAACCCTGTTGGCATATCATAAGCATACTTAAATAAACTGAAGTAAAGAAATACTGTGCGGAAGCTAAATCATGAGATAATCTGAAATAATGGGGAATACTCATATACTAAATCTGAATATATGAAACATAGAGTTTAAACAACAACTGAAAAGTCAAACTCTAACACTATAGTTGAATTTAACTATGTCTGAAGATAGCCTCTACTGACTAGAAATGCTGGGACATGCCCCGGCTAAATCTAGCAAAAATAAAACTAAAACTAAAAGCAAGGAAAGACAATCATGTCAACCGTCCTCCAAGAATGAGGAATCAACATTGATGTTGTTGAACTGGAGATCGGGAACTGATCTATGCGTGATCTGGAAGCTGAGAACCTGAACCTACATCAGAAGAAGATGTAGCGCAAAGTATGAGTCAGTAATTGAAAGGTACTGAGCATGCAGGATAGAGTAAAGCTGAACAATAACATAACTGAACCAAAGCATAATGTCTGAGCAATGATAAGAGATAAACATGATACTAAACTGAAAACTTGAATCATGAACTACTGAATGCAATGACCAAGTTTATAACATACTGAGACTGAAATCTGACTGTAACTGATAACATGGTCAATGCAATAGAATCTAACTGAACTGTGGGAACTACTAATAACCGGCATAAAACCACATGAGCTAAATGTGGAGTCCGATGTATACTCCCCATCGAGATGACCCAATATACCCTGCCAGAGGTATAGAGGCATGACTGACGTGATCACTATAATAATACCCACATAGAGGACTTACAACCTACGAGGCACGTAGTTCTGGGACTTGCGGGTGATTAACCCTAGTCCACTCGGTATTAAGCTTCTCCTAATTGATTATGTAATTTAGCAATTTATAACTGAAATGTTGTAATACTGGATAGCTCAAAATACTTACATGCTAGCTGAAAATGCAACATTAGTGTACTGATAATGAAACATTCATAACTGTAGCATGTATAACTGAATAAAGTGACCTAGCATGTGCAATTCATGAACTAAAAGAACTATATGGCTAGGGTTCTGAATTTCTGAAGGAATTTATACCAAACCATACTAAAATCATGAAAATTTTATTAGGAATATTAAAGTAACTAATTTATACTAATCTGCTGAAATTCTAGAAACCCTAGGTCTGGATAATATTAAGGGAATCAAGAAGCTGACTGAATTTTAGGGACCTAATGGGCGAAAGGAACCCACTAGTGAAATCCCACATACCTGGTGACGAAATTCACGGAGAAATCTTTCGATTTTGGGGCTGGAATTGATGAAAAATCACTGCGTTCTTGAACTAGGGTTGCTCGACTTTCTCCTCTATTTTGCTCTAAGTTTGATGATTTTTTGGTGAATAACTTATTAGATTAGATTCTAATTAGTTTACTAGGCTAAAACTGACCAAAACCACGTAGTTTAGGGGTTAAACGACGTAGAGTAGGTGTCCAACGCATAGGGGAAAAGACCAAACAACCCCTGACTTAAAATCTGCTGAAGCCACCTACGGACGGATCGACGATCAGTGGACTGATCCACGATCCGTCCTGTCGATCGACTTCATAGACTAGGTTCTGAGGGGTCTTGAGGGTCTTGACCTACAGACGGATCAACGGTCCGTCGACTGATCCACAATTTGTCCTGTCCGACCGTCGATCGACTACAGAGACCAGGTTCTAAGGGGTCCTGATGGTCTTGACTTACGGACAGATCGACGATTCGTGGACTGATCCACGATCTGTCCTATCCGACCGTGGGTCATGCCTTAGAATATTTTTTATCTGAGTTTCTGGGGGGGTTGCAGGTGGCCATCCGCGGACCACCAGAACGGGTCGTGGGTCACCCTACGGTCCGTAGGTGGCACCATTGGTGGCACTTGAAACTTCTGGAATTCTGCATTCTGGTCTGTCTAGGATACGGGGTGTTACATTTGCGATCGCGAGCGAAGGTTAAAATGACCACATCATAAACTGAAATCCAACAACTCATCATAAGGAAAAATGCCTCTAAATGGACCCTCAAAAATCGTTCAGGGTTTGATAAAAATAAACTGGACATGCTACCCCACTAAATTTGACATTCCAAACTAAATGAAATTATCAAATTTCCAACAAGAGGTCAAATGATGGAATTACCCTCCTGGACCACTTGTAAGGCTTAAAACCCAACTTTTCATCCAAATGCCCAAAATTCAACCTAAGGCTTCGGAAACCTTACCAATCACCTTACTAGTTCAAACTCGACGTTTTGGACTCGATGGAACTAACACAATTCTCATCTGATGCTTGAAGCTAAAAATGTTGACCAAAGTCAACCATACCAAGAATTGTCAACTCAAAAGGGTCAAAATCACCAAAAACACTCTGATGCATCAGGGACCACACCAACAATTTCCACAACACAAACAAGCATGAAAACGCTAGGGGGAGGGCAAAATGAGACATTACAAATAACTTATTACCAACAACTTGCATCTAAATCCATCAAGTAACTAATCTAATGTACAAGATTTATTATTCATTAAATATTATCTAAGGGTTTACAGTATTTGTGCGAAACATGAAAGGTGCTATCGTTGTTTTCAGTACATGTGTCTTACTTTTATATTCAAACTGCTTTAAAAAATGTTCTTTTTATAATTTGACAATATCTCACAAGACATATTTAAGATCACGAGATTAAATAATATTTTAATACATTATAAATACTTTTAGTTAAGAACAACAAAATTTAAAAACTTTTGTCCAACCAACTAAAACAAATAAATTAAAATAAAAGAAAATAATAAAAATATAACAATGGAACTAAATGAACCCTTAGAACACCAATTTAATTTAACACGTTTAGAAAAGAGGCGAAGACGTGAAAGAAAAAGGGTGGGATTGGGATGGAACAAAAACAAAAATAAAAATATGCATTCTTCTCATGTTTTTTTTTTATTACACGAATATTCCAAATCTATGAGATGATTTGGTACACACGCGTACTCCCCACGTGTTGAAATTCCTTCCCCGCATTAACGTGTTCCTTCTTCATTGGTCCAATGACACCACACCTCTCCATTTCTTAATTTACTACATCCTCTGTTCCATTTTATATGTCCTTCTGTTTGACTTGATATTTATTTATTTTTAAATTGATATTTGTGATTTAAAATAATCTTAAGATCATTTTATGGTTGAAAATTATTTCACTAAGAATAAAATAATTATTATTGTTAATTATAATAAAATGATAATTTTTTAATAAAGAATTAAATGAAAAATGTGTCGCATAAAATAAAACGGAGGAATACATTTTCTCATTTCCTTCTTTCCTCTGTTTTATTGCTTATTAAGGAAACTAGATTATATATATATCTTCTCTTACATACACATTTGTGTCTTTTTATTTTAGAAATGGCGGTGACTAGGAAATATAAGGTGAAAATGAGGCCTTTAAAGCTAGAATTAGGAGTTGATGATTTGGATAAGGAAAATGAAGAATCAAGAAAGGTGAAGATGATGACAATAGAGATGAAATGGAAAGGAGAATCCAAGTTTGGTTTAGTCCAATTTTATAAATATAAGAAAGATTTCACAAGTCGGAGATTTATGAAAGGCAGTTCTGTTAAATGGGATAATGATGCAGATGAGTTTGAGAATTTGTGTTGCTTTACAGAGGTTTCTGGTGGTAATCAGAGTCTAAAATATTCTCCCTGGGATGTTTCTTTTAATGTCTTGTACGCAACTAGTTTTGAGAAAATGGTGTTGATTGGGAAAGTGGTGGTTAATGTAGCTGAATTGGCTGCGAGAGGGATGTCTCTTGTTGAAGAAAAGTTTCCAATAACTTTAAATATTGGTAAAACTTCCATATCAGCTACGCTCCATGTAAGTTTCATCATCTTCTTCTTCATTATCTAGATCAATTGAAAAACCTCTTAAATTTGTTAGCTTACAAGTATTACCTTAACAATTATTTCCTCTACCTTAATTCACGTGACACAATTCATTTTTCTAAATTTAAATTTTAAAAAATTAAAATAAGATTTATATATTTATAAACTATGTAAAAAGTATTATAAATAACAATAATTGACAATTCAAATATATGAAAAATTACTGAGATAAACTTGTTTGAATGTTGAAATTCCATTTTTTTTGTTCAATTATTTCTTGGGACAAAACTTGAAATGTGTAATCAAAGTACGTGTGCTCACACGATTTCACAATAGAATATTAGTTTTATTTTCATAATAATTTTCCCTATTTCATCAAACTTCTAAGCTATTTGTTTGTATATTTTAAACTCTTTTTTTTTTTTGACAAGTCAAAAATTTGAGCCTAGTTATGAACAAATCTTGCTGTGAACTTAGTAGTCTTATATATTAGTAATAAACTAAGCAAAAGCGAACAGCTGACTAATTCCGTCAGTTAAAAGGGACAATGACTGATAATGTAATCAACTATTTATCTTTGAATATATTTTCCAAGCATAGTTTTCTTGAAAATAAATAAATCATGTCATCGTCTGAAAAGGAATACAAGGAAGCCTGGTTGTATTTTTAATTACCCCATCTGTTATGATGATTATTATTATTATAACTCTAGGTCAACATTACATTTGGTGAGATGAAAGAGTCGGTAGGCTGTGTCCGTGAATCAAACGAGTCGAGACAGCTGAAATGGTTAGCAAAGAGTAGTAGCGTATGTGACAGAAAGGAATACAAGCTGAGCCAAGAAGATGAATCATCTATATTTGAAGCCAAGGTACCGAAGGCAATTGAGTCGAGTTCAGAAACTCAGCCTGACTTAGTCAAGAAAGTTGGGTGGTTCTCTTGGAAGAGAAGGCGATTAAGTCTTAGACCCATCAGAGAAGAAGCATTGATAATTAAGAGGACTCGTAGCTTTGGTGTTGACTCACGACTCAATCAACAGGTACATTTACAAAAACAAACACTAACGACTCAGTCCTATATTATGTCTCTATTTGCTTATTTGTTTAACGAAAACAATATTTAATAGCCTTGGTCAAAAAGGGATTTGGTTCAACTATACTTAATTTTTTCTTAAACATCTCATTACTTACACAATAATTGAAACGATTATGATAGATTTGAATAATAATGCTTTCTTGTTAAGATTTCAATTTTGGCAACTTTCTTTTGAAACGTTTCAAGTTTGAGATGGATAAAAGTTTGGCAAAAACAAATGTATAGGATAAGTTGGCAAGTCTGTCTTCCAAGATTAATTTTGTCCAAATATATGTGTTGTCATTATCATCCATTATATGAAATTCGGAATAAGTCAAGGTCAAATTTCACAATCAAATAGTTGTACATGTTTGGTTGTGAGCTGTATATTCATCTGAACTTGTAACTCTTTGTTGTAGGCTATGTCACATTATCGAACATTCCTATAAAATACATCTACCTTAGCTTGTTAAAAAAAAGTAATAAAAAAAGTACCATTGAGTTAATTCTGTTGTGTTTAGGCTGGATAAAAGTACAAATTTTATCCTAAACTAAAAAATTTCGTATAATATGAAACATTCCCACTCTGATACTTGTGCATTTTTCACTAACAGAATGTAGAGAAGGCTGAACCTTCTGATGAATCAAGCGACCAAAATGAGCCTGCTTGGGAAGTAAAGGAATTACAGAGTAGGGATAGGCAAACGAAGCTCAAAACCGATGTCTTCTTTGCATCTTTCGACCAATGCAGTGACAAGGCAGCTGGAGAGAGTGCATGCACAGCCCTAGTAGCTGTTATCTCCCATTGGCTGCAATCGAATAGAGATGCAATGCCCACGAGATCAGAATTTCATAACCTCATACTACAAGGTTCTACCGAATGGAGAAAGCTATGCCAAAATGATACTTACATCAATGATTTCCCAAACAAGCACTTTGATTTAGAGACTGTCCTGCATGCTGGTATTCGACCTATATCCATCTCGCATGATCAATCATTTGTTGGATTCTTCATCCCGGAGAAATTTGACTCATTACAAGGGGTAATGTCATTTGATCAGATATGGGACAAGATTAGTAGTGTCACAGATGGTGTTGAATTTGAACCTAGAGTTTATATTATAAGTTGGAACGATCATTTCTTCGTATTGAAGGTGGAAGAAAATGCTTATTACATTATTGATACATTGGGAGAAAGGCTATATGAGGGTTGCAGCAAAGCATATATTTTAAGGTTTGACGATAACACAATGATATATGAGAATGTTGCAGAAGAAAAGTCACTGAAAAATGATACTAAGGATAAGGAAGAGATGATATGCAAGGGGAAAGAATGCTGCAGAGAATTCATCAAGAGATTTCTCGCGGCTATCCCTCTAAAGGAACTGGAGGAGCAAGAGAAAAAGGAGACAGTTTCTTATGTCTCGCTTCATCATCGATTGCAGATAGAGTTCAACTTGAGCAACTTGTTGTCTTCTTCGTCATCGTCTTTGACATCATCACCTTTCTCTTCTTCTTCTACTACTTCTACACTTTAGAATGTACATTTAATTTGCCTAGTAGTGTGTATCTGTATTACAGTACTGCCAATTTGCAAATATGAGCATACTGATTCGACAATCGACATAGAAGAGACATTGTACACTCTAATGATTTAAGAGATGCTATATCAAACATGATTAGATCGTGTCATAAAAGGTGCTTCAAGAATGTTATGTATCATTAACATGAAAGCAATATGAACACTAAACACCAAAATCGAAAATGAATAGGTGAAGACCCTGTGTATATCCAAGAAAGAAGCGATGAAAACATGGCTTTGTCCATCACTTTTGGTCAAAATATTGGTCTAACATTTTAAAAAAGCGACGGACAAAACAACGTTATCCATCAGTTTTCTTAAAAATATCTGGGAACACATACACGGTTTTTTTCCATTTTTCCTTCTTTCCCTCTCTCTCTTCTCATCTCTTCTTCTCTCTACCCAACCACATTGCCACCCCCAACCGTCGCCGCAGCCTTCCACCCCCAAGTTGTCGCCGCGCTCCTCCCACCGCTGCTGCCCCGAGTTCCCCTCTTAAATTCTATTAATTCTCTCAACTAATTATTAAGGTTTGAATTTTGAATTTATGTTAGTTTTTTTCAATTTGAGTAATTTGTTATTTCTATGTTTGTTTATTGTATTTAGTTTGTTCAATTTATGTTATTCACATTGCTAGTTTGTAAATTTGATTGTGAATTAGTTAATGAACTTATAATTTTGATTTTAGGATTTGGTCATTGAATTGAGGTTTTTTCTTAATTAGATTGTAAATTAGGGATTTTGAGTTTGAATTGAAGAATTTTTGAAGTTTAGAACTTTAGAAGTAATTAGAAGTTAGAAGTAAGAACTTGAATTCTAAAAATATTTGAATTTAGGATGTTGGAAGTTGAACTTAGAAAAAATATTGGATTGTATGATTTTTGAAGTTCAAAACTAGTTAGAAATTAGATATTCAATGTCATGAACTTGAATTTTAGAATTTTTGAAGTTGAACTTAGAAAAATTATTAGTTTTTATAATTTTAAAACTTTAGAACTTTAGAACTAATTAGAATTTATAACTTCAATATCATCAACTTGAATTTTAGAATTTTTTTCAATTATACTTGATTTTTGAAATTTTTGTACTTGAACCTAGAAAAATTCAACTTGAATGTCAAGAACTTAGAACTTAGAACGTGAATGTCATGAACTTGCAACTTTAGAAATATACTTGAATTTTGGAATTTTTACACTTGAACTTAGAAAAATTATAGGATTGTTTTCTTTTCAATTTTATTTTTTAGAACTTTGAATTAAGCTTGGACTTTAGAAATCTTTTATAGTAGGATTTATGAACTTAGGTTATGAACTTTAGAAAATCTTAAATTGTAGAATTGTGAACTTAGGTTGTAAACTTAAGAAATTTTAATGAATTGTAGTCTTTATGAACTAATTAAGCTTGGACTTTAGAAATCTTGAAATGTAACATTTATGAACTTAGATTGTGAACTTTCAAAATCTTGAATTGTACAATTTATGAACTTAAGTTGTGAACTTTAAAATCTTGATAAATTGTAGTCTTTATGAATTAACCGTGAACTAATTTAGTAAGTAATAATAAATATAATTATTAATTAATAATAAATATATATTAGCAATATAAATTAGTTAAATCTAGTTAATTAATTAATAAATCTAATTTCTAATTGAATATCCATATTTTCATATATCGATCATCGTTTGTGGATGTATGACATGGATTATGAAATTGGTGGTGGTTTGAAATCAGATTATATTTTTTGGTGTAAGGTTTTATAGATCATGCATTGACACTTGATATGTTTAAGAAAAATGAATTGGTTAGGTGTCTTTCTAGTGCATGTAGGTGCTTGAATTTTTAAAATATAGATATAGTTATGGTTCATTTGTATCGTAATGGATTTAAACCTAGATATTTTGTATGGATTGATCATAGAGAAATAGATGAATTAAATGATATATTTTACATCAATTCGCTACCCGTGGATCAATATAATATGCTTGCACATGGTCAAATTATTATTGAACATAATAGGGTTAAACATGATAAAATTCCACATGATAGGATTCACATGATACATTTCTACATGAAAGGGTTCATAAAAATGCTCAATGATGATTTTGGAGTTCAAGGTGAGATGGAGCCCGAACAGTATTTTGATGAAGCTTCTAATGAAGAAGCAAGATTCTTCTATCAACAATTTGAAAAGGCTAGTCATCCACAATGTGAAGGGAGTTCGCATTCTACCTTGTCAATTATACAAAAAAGTTCAATGTACAATTATCAGCTTGTTCGTATGCACAAGGGCTAATGAAGCCATATATATGAGGTTTTTCAAATGACTAAACGAATATATAAGTGTGAAAGCTTATACTGAATCAATAAGTATAATGTATTCATTTTAAACTATATTGTATTATGTTGAATAACAATATGTAGGTTTATGATGAATGCTCAAAAGTCGAAGATTTGCAATTAATGAGAGAAGTTGCACTTGGACCTGAATCTCAAATTCAAATAATGAATTAGTATTGTGTGAATGATTTTAAGTTTCAAACTAAAGATGTTTCTTGGTAAAAGAAAACTAATAATAGGCGTGTGTGTGTTCAAGGTGATGTCGATGGTAATGGTTAAACTATTGAATATTATGGTGTTATTCATGAGATTATTAAAGCAAGATATTCAGACCAAAAAAGATAGTATTGTTTCGATGTAAGTGGTTTGGCCCATCATATAGAGGCACAATGAAACATAATATATTTGAAGTTAAGCACAACAAATAATACGGAAGTTATGATACTTTTATGATTGCACAAAATATTAAGCAAGTACATTACGCTCCATATTTGTTAAGTAGAGATAAAGTAGATTGGTGGGTTGTTATAAAGACTAAGTCTGTGGAAAGGATTGAATTGAGAATGTGTTAGATGTGGCGTACCAAAATGATGTCGCAGTTGTTCAACAAGAAGTTGATGCTGAATTGGAAACCACATCAGAGCATCCTCAACACATATTAGTTTATGTTTCTGATGATGAGACAATAACAAATGTAAAGAAAAATAATATATGAGGAAAATAAATCATTCGAGAGGACGAATGAGACGATGAAAATGAAAGAATTGAAGAGGAAGAATGGAAGAAAGATGAAAATGAAACAAGCGAGGAGGAAGAGTGGGAGAATGATAGACTATAATTAGTATGTAAGTTAATTTATTTTCCTAACACTAAATATATTTAATTTATGATTTTTATATATTGTAATGTAAATTGTCATACATATATCATCGATGGTAATGGTGATGGTGATAGATCTCATGAACATCTTGGGGTTAGCCTGTCTAGTAAAACTTTAAAGAAGAAGGCTAGGAGGCCTATAGATTCTGAGGATATCCCATGACAACTTCTTTCTACGCCGGAGCAACATTATAGTACTACACATATTCATGTCGTTCCATTTAGGACTGTGATCCCTTAGTGTATCATAGTTAGTATGAAAAGTTTTATTTTGTAAGAGGCACAAGTATTGTCAGTTGTATGAGGGCCTCTTTGTCTGTCATTTGTATTATGGGACTTATAATTTATCTACTTATTTCACTTTCTTACTTTTTCTCCTTCAATTTTAATCTTTTCTTTCTTGTAATTTTTTCCTCCTTATTAACTCTTAGCGTAATATTAATTTTTTAAAATCATACACAAACTTTGGAAACTATAGTATCTAATATGTCTAATTTATCTCAATATCATTTATTTGAGGAAAAATTAAATTAATGTGTTAGAAAATTTTAAATTCAATTTTTTGGATGAGTTTGAAGATTGAAGATGGTGAAATCAAATAAAATAATAATCGAACTCTCACCAACAAAGTAAAAATTCATGTAGTCAACCAATTGAGCAACTAAAATTCAACTGGCCTTATTATTACACTTAAATACACAATTTAATTTTAATTATTTAAAATTTAGTCGTTAATTTATTGTTTTGGGTTTCAATCTTAATCATGCAATTCTTAATTGTTAAATATGTTTTTGTTTATTTTGTAACCACTAAATGTATCTGAATACTTAATATTTATAATAATATATTAATGATATTAAGCACTCAATTATCTTCTCTTTTTTTTTCATATTTGTTAAATTATCTACTTGTGTGACATCTATCAAATAAATATTGCTAATATTGATTTTGTGTTTCATGTTCAAGATTTTCTTTTTGATTTTTCTTTATGTTTAGTGTTGAAATGAAACTTTTATAGATCCAATTTTTTCGGAGGGGATACAAAAATGAATAGGAAAAATGAGTCAACCAAGTGAATTTGTGAAAGCACAAGATAATAGTAGTATCAATTCATTTTTTGCATGGAGAGATCGTAAGACTACAAAAAAAGCTATAGAAACGTTGGTAAAAAAAGGCGCAGAGATAAAATAAAAAGAGGTTTTGCAAAGAAAAAATGCAAAAGAAGAAATGACTAAAATTTGAGAAAATGAAAGAGTGAGAGAGAAAGTGAACAATTAAGAAAGGGACCCACAAATACACTTTTCAAAAGGAAATGGTGCCCTCGTACAACTATTGTTTGTTGTTTCTTGTAACGACATATTCCCATCGTTATAGAAAAGTCAACGGAGAAAATTTTTGGGCAGGAAAAATTTTGGTAGTAACTTGGAATTTCTCAACCTAGTCCAGATTTGGACGAAATCGGAGTCAGTAATGTCCAGGGAAATATGGTAAAAATGGAAGATCTAATTATGATTTTGATCACATGAGTAGATAGCTAAGACGTTAAGGAACCCGTAAGACTTTACAGAATTGAATTCGGGTGAGTAGAACTTCCAAAACTGATCTTAGCGTGAACGGGTATTTTTTGAGTGTCATGGGATGAAGGTGTGTTGTGAAATGGGGGTTTGAAATTCTTAAATTTGCTCACTGTTTCCGTGCAAGCCGCTAGGGCGGGATTTTCCCGCTAGGATAGGATTTTCCTGCTAGGGCGGGGCCGCTGTAGCGGGGTGCGGACCGTTGTGGCGGGACAGACGCGACTTAAGTCGGAAATAAACCCCAAAAATATTTTATTATGTACTTTTCGACCTTGAGAGCTAAGGAACGACCCCAAGTGTTTTCTTGACAGGTTTTCACCATTCTTGAGGCTAAAGATAAGGTTTTCACTCCCCGAATCCATTTTTCGATCCGTAGAACTTAGTTTCTTGGGTAATTATCGATTGGGGAGGGTTTTTGTCACGCCCCGAGACTACCCCCGAGACGCGGACACGGGACCTAGGACCACAAGTGATCCCAAGCTAACCCTGCTGGCATGATCATGAGCATACTAAAGATAATAAACTGATGCGGAAGCTAAATCATAAATAAAATG
>JAJOOO010019792.1:0-12218 GCA_029582685.1 Solanum piurae
CATTTAGATGTATTGCATGCATGATAGGCTGCTAGCTTAGATTTATGAATTTAAGAAGTGTTTAGAATCGTCATTCGAGGACGAATGATCCCAAGGGGAAGATATTGTAACGCCCCAGAAACTAGTAAGTTGAACTAGTGAGTTCTAAAGCCTTTCGTAAGAGTTTTAGAGTGTTGTATGAGGGTTAAAGGATTAAAAACGACTCCCATACATATAATGAGGTGTTTAGGGGTTAAATGTACGGGTACGACTCCCCAAGGACCAACCAAAGGAGTCCTTGAGGAGGACCTCAAAACAGTCCCTAAATCTGCAAAACTGGCAGATCCTACGATTGGCCACTTACTAGCTGTAGGTGGACCCACGCCCCATAAGTGGGGGTCATGGGTCAAGTCCTGCAACAGGACTGCAAAGTTGAACCTCAGATGCAATCCACAAAGGTGCAGCATGAGCTGTCAACCCACCCACAGTCCGTGGGTGGGGGTCCGTAGGTCCATACAGTTTTTCAGCTTTTATTTTTAAGTTGGGACTTAGGGCTTAAGTTAGTAATTAATTAGTGATTAAAGGAGGTTGGTTAGTTAGTTAATTATACACCTATAAATACTTAATAAACCCTTAAAACTATGTGATTAACTCATTCATCTAAGACCCCAAATTACTCTCAAAATATTCTCTCTCTAGAAGTGAAGAAGAAGAAGAAGAAGAGAAGAAAAGAGGGCAGTGTTTCACCATTGATTCAGGTTTTTTTAGGTTTTTTAAAAGAGGTATGTTTAGCTTATTCATCTATGGGTTTTTCCCCCATAGAGTCCCCTTAGTGTTTCCCCAATTGCGAAGTCAAAAACCCAATTAGCTAGGGTTTACTTCTTGCATTGTGGGTAGAGTTTAGGTACGATTCCAATGTAGTGGATAACACCTAATTATGATTGTACTAGCATCTAATTGTGATATTATTATGAATTCATGTGATTTCTATTGTAAACCCTAAATCTAATTGATGAATGTGATATTTGTGGGTTTATGCCATTAGAGGCAAAATTGAAGGTTCAAAGGTGATCTTCCTAAATCAATGTCATGTATAGTAATTGATCAAGGATAGGATCATATAATCATGAATTGAACTAGACTTTTTTGAATAGGAAGGATCTTGACTTGTAAATATGAAATTGAACCTCTCTGATGAATTATGACTAGATTCACTTAGTAGTAAAGAATGTGATTGAATAGCTTGTAATTTAGACATGAATGAAGTTAAGATTGAAATTAGGGCTTGTATCCATCAATGTTAGGGATTTGGGGGTAAAGTAAATATTATGTGATTGTGTTGTATATTGCTTCTCTCGTATACACTTAGGAATAAAGATGCTAGGAGATCCAAGGTTCCCTCACATAGAATGATTCTAGGTTGGCTTAATAACCTAAAATGAATAAAAGTATCTTAGTCTAGATTAGTTTGAAGTTGTGATGTATGATCCCTTCATGTTAGCTTGGCTTAGTAGGATAAGACCAAGGTTGATAGCTTGGGATGGAGGATCTATGCTCTCCTAAGGTATAGCTTGACTTGTCATTGTATAATGTATTTCATGGTAGCATGAGTTAGGAATAGTCATGGTAGCCTAGGATTGGGGATTTATACTCTCCTACGGGTAGCTTAAACTAGCATTGTTAGGATGCCTTCATGGTAGCTTTAGGATTGAGGACTTATACTCTTCTAAGGATAGCTTAGGATGGAGGATCCATACTCTCCTAAGTGTAGCTTGACTTTGCATTGTAAGATGTATTTGCTCTCCTAAGGTTAGCTTGCATTTGTATCATAATATACTTGTAAGGGTAGCATGACTTAGTTGGTGTAGGACTATTTCATGGTAGATAGGATAGTACACTTGTGCCTTTCCTAAAGCAGCTTGGACTTACATGATAGTGTGTCTTCCATGGTAGTTAGCTTAGCTTAACCTAGTTATGTTAGTAAGATGATAACATGGTCTAGCCTATTAGGGGGTTATTCCTTGGTAGCCTTGAATAGAGGGACTAGTCCCCAACTAGTGAACATTCATGATAGTATAAAGGGGTACGTATTGTGGGTAGTAGTATGTGATGCTATCCATACATTGCACAAGTATTACTTAAGGGTAGGTATGAAGGGTTCCCACACATAGTATAGAGTTAGCTTTGGTTGTTGTTATAGTTGCCTTCCAAGATATGATTGACTAAAGGTGATAGTTCCCTTGCCTACATGCAGTAAGCCAATAGTAAGACCAAAGGAGGGTGATTATGATTAATATGACTTCAAGGTCATGCTTAGTGTGAATGGTAGTATGGGATGTCTTTCATGCATTGCACAAGTGTTCCTTGACGTTACTTAGGAGTATGGTACCCTTATCGTAAAGAATTTTAAGCGTTTACCATGCATATAGGCTATGATTAAGATTACCAAAAAGGGATACTTGGCTTAGGTGGTATTATGGGATGCTATTCTTGCTTTGCATTTGTATGCTTTCGAGGTTACTTGAGAATGGTTCTATTATGGAAAACATGACTAAGGGTCAATTATGCTTATATGACTATGACTTATCTTTTATGCTCATTAACTATGTCTTAAATTGACTTATGTTTATATGATGCTTATGTTGGAGATCAAGCTATGACTATGTTATTATCTCGTATGCCTATGTCTTATGTAGACTAACCATTTTGATATGCTCTTAAGATGTTGTGTTGGCTTTCATGCTTGGTACATTTGGTAGTAACGCATATTGCCTACATTCTAATCAAATGTAGAGTTTCGGTGATTGAGTTGCTTTGGAGGCTAGGTTGCTAAGGTGCAAGCAGAGTTGAACAATTTGTGAGTCCTCATAGCTTCGAGGACAAACCAATGTTCCCTTTATGTCATTTCTTTATATTTTAGAGATTTATATGGGTTGCGTCCCAATTCTTTTATTCAAAAGTTTTAATAGATGGTTTGAGATAAAGATGTAGTAAAGACTTTTGTTTGCTTACGAAAATGTTTTCGATTGTATGGTTTAAAATAAGTTTTAAATTTTCCATACTCTTATATGATCTTATGTTATGGTTATGCTAAGGGCTTGTATGAGACCCCTTCGAGGTCAAGTATGCCATGTTATGTCTAGGTGGTACCCCTGGGTTGTGACACACGGGACCTAGGATCATGATTGACCCCAAGCTAACCCTGTGTCTTGCATATATCAAGCGTACTAGACTCACCACTAAAGGTTCTTGAATGCAGACTGACAATCTATCTAAGGGTGATATGGATGCTTAGTACATAAACCTACATCATGAAAGGATGTAACGCAAAGTATGCGCATGTAGTTTGAATGTGCTCAACATGTAGGATATAGATACAGAGCTGAACAAATACATATAAACTGAACAAAGCATAATTGAGCAATGACATAAACTGAGTAAGAATGTAAATACTGAAATATAACTGGAAAGCTAAGTTGAATGCAATGTCCAAGTACAAATCATGAAAATAACATGTTGAACTCGTTTCTGAAGTATATACTGAAAATTTAAGCAAATGCACTAAGAGTCTGACTGTGGGAGCTATTATTAACCGACATAAAACCATGTAAGCTAAACATGGAGTCCAATTTATACGTTCATCGAGATGACCCAATATACGTTGACAAGGTTATAAAGACATGGCTGGCGTGTTCACTAATTCTGATGCCTAACATAGGGGACTTATAATCCTACGGGGGCACGTAGTTCTGGGACTATGAGTGTACGCTGAACCCTAGTCCAACTCAGTGCCAAGTCTACTCCCAACTAAATATGTATATGATAAGAATGTAACAGACATACTGAATAGCTCCAAATACTGACATGGAATCTGAGAATGAAACATTTATAAACTGATAATGTGATATTCGAAAACTGAAGCATGATTATGTGTTTAACTGACCAAACAAGTGAAACTCATGAACTAGGAATTAAACAACATTTCCATGAAAATATTATATTTAGATTATGGATACTATAGAAAATGAAATCATAATATTTCTCCAAGGTTTTAGAAACCCTAGGCCTAAACAAGATATAGAGAATCAAGGAACTAACTGAATTCTAGGTATCTAGTGGATTAAAGGAATCCACTAGTGAAATCCCACATACCTGGTGACGAAATCTACAAAGAAATCCTTCAATTTCAGGGCTCAAACTTGAAGCAAACCTTCTGATTGTTCTTGGGAAACTGGCGCCTCTTTCTTCTCCATTTTGCCCTAAGTTTGGATGAATTTAGGTGAATGCGGGTTCGGGGTAAGTCTGACTAAGTTTTTAGAGTTTAACTTAGTAAAACAACATAGTTTAGGCATTAAACGACGCACTTTAAGTGCCCAACGCATAGGGGAAAGGACCAAAATGACACTGACTTAAATCTGATAAGTTCCACCTACAACAGGATTGACTGGACGTTGGTTGACCTACCAACCGTCAATAAGAGTCGTCGATCAAGCTCTATCTGACAGGGCTTCAATAAAACGAGCATAACATTTTACACGGAGATGGAGTTTTAGCAAAATCAATGGCGTTGGAAAGAAGATTCAATTATCATTCATTTGATAGGAAATGGGTCACCTAATTCATTTTGTACTAAAAGATATGACCGTTTTAAGTTGACCCAACAACCAATACCCTCCAATTGGCTGATGACCCTTACCAACGGTTAGACCTACGGACCGTAGGTGATTTCATCAGTACTGGCACCAACCTTTTTTGAAAAGTAAGATTTTCTTCATTTTGAGATTCGAGGTGTTATAGGTTTCATTTCCAGATTTTGGTAAGTGTGTAATGAAGCATGCGAGCGAATGTCTACTAGGTTCCAATGATTGTTTTGGTTGTGGTAAGACGGATCACAAGATAAGGCATTGTCCTTCAGTTGCTAAGAATGAGGCAGATAGTCATTGTAGGTCTCAACCTTATTTTTTATCCGGTCAAAGTGATTTGGGTTCCAATGCTCCTAAGCAAAACCGATTCTATGCATTCTAGGCTAGAGGTGAACAAGAGTGTGCTCCAGATGTGGTTACCGGTATGTTAAAAGCTTTTAAATTAGATGTTAATGTTTTACTAGATTTTGATATCATCCTTGGGATGAATTGGTTGCACTATTATTAAGCTTTTATTGATTGTACAACCCATGTAGTCAAACCTTTAGTTACGAATGAGCCTATTCGAGAGTTGAAGGGAAAAATCAATGCAAATATTTTTGTTTGTTTCTTGTCTTAAGGCTAAGAAGATGACTTCTAAGAGGTGCATGAACGACCTAGTTAGGGTGAGGAAATATAATTTTTGTTTTCACCTACTACAAGAAGCTAGTTACTTTCCTACGATTGACCTTAGGTCGGGTTAGCACCAAACGAGGGTGAAAGATGATGATATTCCAAAAATGGCTTTTATAACCCGGTATCATCATTATGAGTTTGTGGTGGTGTCATTTTTTTACTAATGCTCCGTCTGCACTTATGGATTACATGAATAGGGTTTTTAGAAAATACGTAGATATATTGGGTTAGTAGACCCCAATAAAGGTGGTTCTATGGGGTAAAATGGTTCTGAATCGTCGTTTGTTTTAGATGTGAAAGTTAAGAAATGTCTTCATCCTACCTTAGTAGAATTGAAAGATACGATGCTTAGAAAGTCCGTTGAGGGTTCCTTACAAGGGGAAATGGTGAGCCTAGATATCAAGGTCGATGTGTGTTCCTAATGTTTATGATTTGGGCTTACTTGAAACATCTCACCCATGAAGGGTGTAGTGAGTTGGTATGGAAGGGAAGCCTAGTCCCCGCTTTGTAGGCCCATATGAGATCTTGAGACGCGTTGAAAAGATTGCTTATGAATTACCTTTTCCTAAGAATTTGGAATCGGTGCATCTGGTTTTCCATGTCTCTATGATTAAGAAAGTTGGTGAGCCAAAATCCATAGTTCCCTTAGAAGGTTTAGGAATAGATTAAAGTTCTTTTTATGAAAAATCTCCGGTTGAGAAGTTAGACCGACAAGTTAAGAAATTGAGAATCAAGGAAGCCTCTTTCGTGAAAGTATTGTGAGGGTATCTTTTAGTGGAGGGTGCTAATTAGGAGTCCGAGGCCGATATGATGTCCCGATATCCCCATCTTTTTTTCCTTTTGCCCTAACTTGAGGTAATGAGTTGCTAATGGTTTACTCCTTGGTTGAAGTTATTTCTGTCTAGATGTTCCCATGATTTCTTTATGTCATGTATGTTCATGAAAACTTGTATAAGATTGTATATCCCCATCTCCTTGTCTGCTTTGAGAATCGATTGCATATAGGCTCCATGAGATTGTGTTGAGCATGCTTTTATCTTGGAGATCATAGTTCCTCCTTGAAGATGAGAAATGTTGAAATTTCATGCATATTCGGTTGTTAGATGCAGTTCCTACCTTCCCTTAAGATGCATTGAGTATGTTTAGCTTGGAGATGAAGTTCCTCCTTGGCATTTGTGCATTTAGATGAGTTGCATGCATAAAGGGCTGCTAGTATTGCGTATTAATTTCCAAAAAGTGTCTAGAAGCGTCATCCGAGGACGAATGTTCCCAAGGGGAAGATAATGTAACACCCAAAAATATAGTAGACTAAACTATGGCTAAGTGTGAGGGCAACAAACCAAGGAGGAGGGCAAGAGCAAAGGGAGAGGGCTGGAGCTGCCCAACTTTCCCTATGCACTGCCCACCTTACTATGAGAGCCTTCATGGCACGTGGTTGTTACCACGGCTCGTGGGACAACTCGTGGTGTTGAGGTAGTGGCTCCTCAAGGCTGCCTCAAGTTGGCCTCCTCCACATGAGTCACTTCACCACTCATGAAGGATTACACAGATTGTGGGAAGAGTCGTGAAGATGACTTAGTTTTTAGGGGTTAGGGGAGTGGCTGCCTAGCCACTGGTTTGTGAGCACGAGAGGGACCATGGCTCGTGGTAGGCACAACGGCTCGTGTAGCCCTTCGTGAATGAAGGCAGTGCACTGCCAAGTTGAGGGTAAAATGGTACTTTCTAGTTTTAATTAGAATAAAACTAGGTCATTTTACTCAAGCCTAGTACACCTATATAAGTGATTTTAACCCTTTAAACTCACCAATCAAGTCATTATTGCCAAAACCCCAAAAGAAATCCCAAAGTTCTTCTCTAAAATATTTCTCTCTGAAGAAGAAGAAAGAGTTCAAGTTGTCAAGGGCAAGTCTCCAATCCTCAAGCATTTGTGGGATTTCTTATCAAGGTATGATGGCTTTTCATCCATTGATTCCTTCCATCCATTGATTCCTTCTATCCATTGAGTCCCCATGATTCCCCAATTTAAAGGATGAAATTCCCCAATTTGAGTTAGGGTTTCTTCCAATGTTTTGTGTATTGATTAATGTTGATCCAATTGAGTGGATTATGATTGTTTATGTTTGAATTGAGTAGATTTAATGTTATTAGGATGAAATTACATGTACCCATGCCTAACCCATGTCTAGAAAGATGAAATTGATGTAAATGGGTTTTATACCATGAAAGGAGAATTTGTGGGTTTAGATGTATTCAATCTAGGATTGATGAGAAATAATAAAATTTAAGCTTTTATGATGAATCATGATTAGTAGTGCTTGAGATTGAGGCTATATGACGAAGTATTATTAGAATTACTTGAGAATGAAGCATATAGACATAGATTGTTGAGAGTAAAGCTTATAGGATGATTTATGATTAGTATTGCTTTGATATTGAAGATTATGGGATGACTAAGGGATATAGTGCTTTGAGAGTACATAATATAGAATGAATTGTTGATTATTGATGTAATTGTTGTGGAAGAGGTAGTTCCCATATGAATTGCTTATGTTATGAATGTGAAAGACTTTCTCACATTGAATGATTCTAGGTTGAAAGGATTGCTCACCTAAAATTAATCTAGACTAAAGACTAAAATTGATGAGGCAAGAGGTGAATACTCATGACCTCTAGATAAGTAGGATATGAGGTGATTTCCCATATTCTTTAGAGAAGAGTAACATGTGACTACCCTTATTCCGGAATGATTCGACATGGATGCAAGTACCCATGATTCCTTATAGAAAGATGTGGAGGAGAATACCAATATCTTGTGATGAAAGATGTGAAGGTGATTACCCACATCTTATAATCAAATAATGTGGAGGCAAACACCCGTGTCATATTATAATTGGGCATGGAGGTGAATACCTATAATCCCATAAGATCGACATGGAGGCGAATACCCGTGTGATATGATAATTGGGCATGGAGTTGAATACCTATGATCCCATAACACCGACATGGAGTCGAATACCCGTGACCATATAAGCAAGGCAAGAGGCAACTGCCAATTAGCCTTTAAGTAAGGAAAGAGGAGACTACCCATGAGCCTTTATGAGAAGGCAAGGAGGTGATTTCCTCATGTCTATAAAATATAAGCTAAATATGATAATGATAGATGATAAGCTTGAAGGATGGCCCAAGGTGGCCTACTATGATGAGTAAGATAAGTGGAGGATTACCCACGTCTTGGTTAAATAATCTTTGAGATTACTTCAAGGAAGTATCGTAAGTATGTTTTAATATGAGATTAACTTGTATGATGAATGATTATCTTGGATTGTTTCTATATTTTCCTTCCTTGATATGTATGACTAGAGGTGGATGACCCAAGTCTTTACTAAGAATAAGTTGAGGTTACTTCAAGAAGTGTTCCTCCTATGTTGATAGGTTATGATTATCTATGTGCATTGATTATGCTTATGACTTTTATTGTCTAACCCTTATGTTTATGTTGATTTTTATGTTGCCTATAATATTTAGTACATGTTTGTACTAACACATACTCTTGCCTACATTTCTTATCCAAATGCTAAAAAGGGAAATTTTCATAAGCATTCAATGGTCAAGACAAAACATGAAATTTGAGAGTCAGGAAACATAAGTCATAAATCATGATCAATACAAGTGAATATTATCTTGAAACATACTTACGATACTTCTTGAAGTAACTTTGGTTCATCCTAACTTTACTTATTTATGGGAAGTTTCCTTAACCGATATATAAGACTATGTGAGCTAAAAACATGGAATCCGGTGTCTACCCCACATCGAAAATGGGTGTCCTACTTTCCAAGGTAAGGAGCATGAACTTCTAGATATTGTAGATCCACTAGCTAATGTCTATCTAGATATGAGACACAGGTAATCGCCACTTTTCCGCTTGGGTATAAGCTGAACTTCCATGGAATAGTTATTAATCCTATTAATCATAGCTTATGGAAGAACGTTGGAAATCGCCTCTTCTCCCTACGTCATATGACATGGGTAATCGCCTCTTGTCATTCATATAGAGAGAATGGGTAATTGCCTCTTGCCTCATCATTAGAATAGCTTCTTAGCAATTGTTCATTTTAGGTGAGAAAACATTTCAACCCTAAGAACCCTTATTTTGTGAGAAAACCTTTTACAACTCATGCTTTCATGTGTATATGAGAAATCCTTTCAACAACACAATAATAGCAACGTCATTGACAATTCAATCTCAAAGCATCCTTAAAAGATTTGCATAAAGTTCATAAGAATATGCATAATTTCATAATTCACCATTAAATGTTGAAAGCCCACTTTCAGTCATCAATGTCTAGAAAACATAAGTTAGACATGAGGTCATAGAAATTCATCATAATTTCATGTAATTTTATCAATTAATACTTGATGTCATATAATCTTCTTTCATAATGCAAAACCCACATTAGATGACAAAAACTTGGAAAACATGAGGATTACATGGGTTCTTGGGGGAATCATCATAACAACATGATATTAACTCAATTCATGAATCATAGATCTTAAATCCATTATTTAGATCAACAATTAGGAGAACCCATAACATAGAAGAAAACTCTAACTCAATTGGGGAATTCTAACTTTGAAAATTAGGAGAATTTGGGAACTCAATAAATGGAAGGAATCCATGGATGAAAAATATCATACCTTAAAGCCAATTGCTTATTTTAATGGAGGAATGGAGACTTGACTTGTAAACCCTAATTTGGACCCTTCTTCTTCAAGTTTTCTAGAAAGAGAAATATTTGGTAGGAAGAACTTGATTTCTTTTGGTGAATTTAAGAGAATGACTTTCAATAGGAAATTTTTTTAGAGTTAAAAAACTTATATAGGGGTTTTAGTGAAGTGTAAAACAACATAGTTTTAAGCTAAACTAATTAAGAAAAGACCCAACTACCCCTTGGGAAATAAATACCGCTAGTGACGACAGGTCAGACCGACGGACCATGGTCTGACCGATGGACAGTGGTTTGACCGATGATCCATCCTACACTTCCATCGACAAGCGTCAAAAACTAGAAATCGAGGCTCTAGACCATGGACCTTATCCATGGACCGTGGACGTAACGATGGTCCGTCGGTCCAGTTTGTGGTTCGTGATCTTCAGTGTCTTGCTAGGTGTCCAGTCAAAGGACTAGACTCACGGTCCATTGTCCAGGGCCTCTATCGGATGGTACCATAAACTTCTGAAAACCCCTATTATGCCCCTTCTGTAATCTAAGGTGTTATAATTTGACACCACGTGCCCCAAGAATGTGGCAGACTTAAAGAAACTCACACTTTGAGAATGTTGCATAAAGATGCTGATCTCTCAAATACATGATTACTCCTACTCTATGATTATACAAAAAATGTCATATATGAACACAATGAATAACAAATAAAGATTCGGCCTGGACACCTGCGTCATCAAGTCCATGTAGGCGGAAGGATCATTAGTCAACCCAAAAGACATCAGTAGGAACTTATAATGGCCATATTGAGTTCTAATTGGGGTCTTAGGAATATTTAATGCCTAGTGCTCAGTTAATGGTAACGGAACCTCAGATCAATCTCAAAGAACACTACAACAGCCTGAATCTAGTCGAATAGATCGTCAACCCAATGCATGCTTGTAACAGTTCTTCATCGTCACCTTATTCAGTTGCCTATAGTCAATACACATCCCCAACACACCATCTTTCTTCACAAAGAGAATGGAAGTGCCCCATGGTGATAAATAAGGCCTGATGAACCCATTACTGAAGAGATTTTAAAGTTGACTAGTGTGCTTTTTAAGCTCTGTAGGAGTCGTCTGATATGGAAGAATAGAAATGGGTTGTGTACGTGGCTGAAGCTCAATAGGGAAGACAATATCACATTCTCGGGTAGGCTAGGTAGGTTGGTAGGAAACACATCTATGAAATCACAAACCACTAGAACTAACTCATTTGGAGGGACTCCCTACTTACATCTGGCACATAGGCCAGATAAGAGAAACACCTTCTCACCACTAGCCTCTGAGCTTGAATAAAAGAGATAACTCCTATCGGGTTCTACTGAAGTAGCCCTACAACACAACCGAAGGAATACTAGGCATGGTTAAGGTAACAGTCTTAGAGAAATAATCAATGACTAAATTATAGGGAGATAACTATAATGATGTAAGGTAAACCGTAGGTGTAATATGGTGTATAAGACCCTGAGAGGCCCTACACAAGCCACTTGATATGCATATAACACAATATCATAGAAAATTTTAGGAATAAAGGTAATAAGACCCATATCAATAGAAGATTTTTGACATAAACCGGATGTCTAATCATAGTCTCGACAAGCCATTCTAGTACATCAAAAGAAGTGGTGGGTAAGTAACCCGTACACCATGTACAATGTTTGAAAACTAAAACATAAGGAAATGAAGTAGAGGTAGCATGGTCCTCAGAACACGAGGACTCATGTAACGACTCGGAAAATGATAGAGTGAAACTAGAGCCTCATATGTGAGTTTGGAGTCGAGAACTTAATGAAATGATTATATTTGAATTTGACCCAAAAAGTTCTTAGAAATGTGCTTCGAAAGTTACCGGAAACTGGTTTAGCTGTATATAAAAAGATCCATTTCATTTTTCGAGAGTCCGACTTCATATTCTTGTTTAGAGGGTCAAATTGAGTGGGAAATGGGTCTAACCCAAATTTTAGAGAAACCGTATCAAAATCCGAAATTTCCAAGTGAAGCCTTTTTCGAGGGTCTATTTTGGAGGGTCATATCTCCTAGCACACAAATTATTTGGGTGGAAAATAATATATCCATGGAAAGCCCTTTGAGTTAGCTACCTAACGCACTTTGTTTCACCTCATTCGGAGTTCGGACGAAGAAGTTATGCCCAT
>JAJOOO010019793.1:0-30348 GCA_029582685.1 Solanum piurae
TCTCTATCTCCCTTATTTTACTGTGTTTGTTTACTCGTTATTATCTGCTATTAATCTTAAGGTCGAAAAAATTCAAAACCCCGAAAGACACCCATTTTGATTTAACAATTTAACTAAATCGGTCTTTTAAATGAACTTAAAGAACAATTTTGAGAAATATCTCACTTAGATATTAGTTCTACATTCTCCTCTTGTTCCCTTTAAAATGGTTCTAATTATAAAAATCGTTCTATTCAAATTAAGTTAAAGTATTTTCAGCCAAAATATTAATTGTCGGATAACCACATTAGTGGATATTTTAGGTGCTTTTAAAACCTTCCTAGAATGTTAATAAGAACCTCGAACCCCTTTACAAGTGTTCACTAGATTCCTGTTTTAGTCTTTTGAAAACAATAGTTTTCTTGATTTTTTTTAAAAATTAAGTGGCGACTCTAAACCAGTCTAATCATATTTTTATAATAAAACAAGGCTCCCATCTTAATTGCTCCTAATTGAAGATTACCATTTGAACTCATGTGTGATGCAAGCGACGTAGCAGTGGGTACAGTGTTGGGACAAAGAAAGAATAAAGTGTTCCACTCGATCTATTATGCAAGCAAGACCCTTGACTCTACACAAGCTAATGACAAAGTGACTGAGAAGGAGATGTTGGCTCTAGTGTTCGCCTTCGACAAGTTCAGATCGTACTTGGTAAGTACTAAAGTGATTGTGTTTACTGACCATGCATCTATTAGGTACCTATTCAACAAGAAGGATGCTAAACCAACGTTGATTCGGTGGATATTTCTTCTCCAACAATTTGACCTTGAGATCAAAGATAGGAAAGGTACTGAGAATCAAATTGCAGATCACTTATCTAGGTTGGAGGATTTTTCACCTATAAATGAAGGTGAGCAAATTCGGGAAGAGTTTTTGGATGAACAATTGATGGCATTAGATACTTCTCAAGTGCCATGGTATGCAGACATTGTGAATTTGAAAGTAAGTGGCGATTATCCTCCGAGTTCAACCACCCAACAAAACTAAAAACTCAATCATGATGCCAAGTTCTATATCTGGGATGAACCATTCTTGTTCAAACAAGGTGTAAACCGGGTAGTAAAAAGGTGCATTCTGGAATCCGAGGTTCACAAAGTGCTCGAAATTTGTCATGCTAGTCCATATGTAGGTCACCATGGAGGAGAGTGCGCTGCTCATAAGGTACCTTTTGTGAAGGGGTGTGATAAATACCAAAGGTTGGGTACTATTTCAAGAAGACATGAGATGACGTTAAGTAACATTTTGGAGGTGGAAATCTTTTATGTGTGGGGTATTGACTTTATTGGTCCATTCCCACCATCTAGTGGAAACCAATACATTCTTGTGGCTGTGGATTATGTTAATAAATGGGTTGAGGCAGTCGCTCTTCCTTCCAATGATTCAAGGGTGGTGATAAAGTTCATCAAGAAGCACATCTTCACTCGCTTTGGCACTCCAAGGGAAATTATAAGTGATGGTGCTAAGCATTTCATTAACCATCTTGTTAAGAATCTTCTTGCTAAGTATGGTATTCGTCATAAGGTTGCTACAGCTTACCATCCTCAAACGAGTGGCCAAGTGGAGGTTTCAAATAGAGAGGTGAAGCAAATTTTGCAGAAAACGGTGAATGCGCAAAGGAAAGATTGGTCTGAGAAATTAGATGATGCGTTGTGGGCATATAGGACTGCATATAAGACACCAATAGGGACTTATCCCTACCACATAGTATTCGGTAAAGCATGTCACCTTCCGGCGGAATTAGAACATCAAGCATATTGGGCAATCAAGAAGCTGAACTTAGACCCCGAGCTAACCGGTAAAAAGAGAGTGAATCAGCTACATGAACTTGAGGAGTTTAGGCTCCACGCGTATGAGAATGCCAAGCTATACAAAGAAAAGACAAAGAGGCGGCATGACAAGCACATAGTAGCTCGTACCTTCAGTCCGGGAGATAAGGTACTACACTTTAACTCTAGACTAAGGTTATTCCCCGAAAAACTAAGGTCGAAGTGGAGTGGTCCTTTTGAAGTGGTCAGAATGACACAACATGGGGTTGTTGAACTTAATGGTAGAACTGGCCTTACGTTCTTGGTCAATGGGCAAAGGGTAAAACACTATTTTGGTGAGGATTCAGATCGTGATCGGGAAGCTCTTGAGCTAAATGATGAATGATCGAAGTTGCGTCATGCCGCGACGTTAAATCAAGTGCTACATGGGAGACAACCCAGGAACAATATGTAATAGATAGATAGTTCGTCTTTGAATTCTTGAAATTTTTTGTTTTAGCGTAGTTTCAATTCTTAGAATATAGGTTAGTTATAGCTACATAGGATTTTGTTTCATTATTTGTAACTTAGTGTGTAATCATAAAAAAACAAAAAAAAATTATCACTGAAGCCAGGCGCACTGGCTGGCGCGCCGCGCCTGGCTTGAACATTTAGGGACGTTGTTGGGGCGCTACGCTGGCGCGTCACCCCTCCATCGTGCCACTGCCAGGTTTTTTTACAAACCGGGTTTTGACCCAGTTCAAACCCGACCCACTACCCTTAAATCCCTAAAACTCCCAATTCTTTCCCTATTCTCCTAAAAACCGCCCAACCCCCCTAAATTCTCTCCAACTCTTCTCCATTCTTCTTCCATCACTCCTCTCCTTCCTCCATTAAAACTCCTACCAAATCTCTTCTTCTTCCCCACCACCAACTATAAACATTTCTACTTCCCCACTTCTCTTCCCCTTCTAAACCATCATTCCCCACCATTTTTTCTTTTTTTTCTCTCTTCCCCTCACTGCTTAACCCGACCTCCCCCCTTAATTTTTCTAATTTTTTTTCCTTTTCTCTAGGTTTCTTTTCTCAACAGGTTACAATGGCACCAAAAGCCAAGAATATGGTGGGTTCGAAGAGAAGTAGGAAGGGTGAAGCATCCGGGTCCAGAAATCGGGAACCAGTCCAAAAATTTGGTAAAAAGGCGGTGGAGAGGTATGGTTGGGAATGGTTTGAGTGTCAGCATGAACCAAAGTATATGGGCGACGAATACGTCCATAAGGTAAGGTTACAGTCTCAATTTCCTGTTATTTATAGGAATGTGCTTGAGTTGGGGCTGAGATTTATTTTTTATCATCCGGGTGATTGCAATTTATTTTTAGTTCGTGAGTTTTATGCAAATTGGCTCACTGAAATGAAGTATAAAACTATTCCCATTAGAGGTAAGGATATGAAGTTCAATGCTACAATACTAAATTAATATTTGGGGACCCCGAATTGCGATTCTGATGCCTTTAATACGTTGAAGGATAAACCTCCTTATAGGGATATTTGTCATACTTTATGTGGGGTAGAGTCCACGGCTAGGTGGGAGCGTAGCAAGGATACGGAGAGACATAATACCCTTCATTTTTCTAATTTCCACCAAGTTGCTAGGGTGTGGTTAAAGATAGTGTGTAGTGTGTACTACCCGTGAAACATCTGACAGAGGTAACAAGGGATACGGTGGTGTTGGTTTATATGCTGATGAAGCCCATTAATGTGGGGGCGATCTTTAGAAAAAATATGATGAAATTTCAGAATAATATGAGGTGGCGGTTTGGCTATGGGTTTGATCACTCGGTTCCTGAAGGCCCGGGGTATTGAGGAAGAGGTTGTGGACCTGACCATTGCTTTTCACCCGGATTTGATGGGTAAGCTAGTTGATGTGACGAGGACTAAGGCACTTGACACATCCCATGGACCGGTTCTATCTGTTCAAGAGAAGCAAGCCCGTGACGATAGTGTCATGGCTAGAATGTTTGGGATGGCTGAGTTGCAATTGCGGATCGGTGGCCATCCGATTACTGATGCTGAGATGGAAACAATAGTAGAACGCTATCCTTTGTCTGAGAGTGCAACATTTTTATGCAAGGTTGGTCCTGCTTTTTTGGAGCCTTTGGATGATGATGAGGCTACTGCTGATGAGGATATGGATGATGAGGAGGTTGATACTGATGACGAGGAGGCGAATGACTTAATAGTGTTCGACGGTGGTGACGACGACGCCTAGAGGCCCCAGGGAGTATTCCTAACCTTATACTTTATTTTAAATTGTGCACTGAGGACAGTGCTTATCTTTGAAGTGTGAGGTGGGGTAATATTCTCTGTTGTATATAGTTGTTTACTACTTTATCGAGTCTAGTTATTAGTTGTTAGTTTCTAGTTAAATTTTTTTTTGGGTTCCTCATAGTTTGTTTTCGGTACTTTTACTGAGGATTGTCCCTTTGAACTGAATAGGATTAGTTTATTGCTTTATTGAGTCTTAGAGTCGTCTTAGGAGTGACAGTTCCCAATGATGGATGGATGATAACCGTCTTAAGGGAAAATTAGTCACATAAAAGAGTAGGATTGAGAAACCAACCTTGGTCTTTTGAAGCTATGTCCGAATAAGTTAGCCAAACATCATGGGTAGTCATATTTGGAAAAATGCAATAGATGGTTGATGTTGTAATTAGCATGTGTTCTTAAGCTTGACTCGAAATAAAATGAAAATGTGCTTAGTTGTGTGATAATACCGTAATGCAACTTGTATGAGCATGTTAGTTGATATATCCTTATATGTGTCATAATGCCATGTGTGGTGAGAATTGATTGGTTCTTTCTTAACTTGATATCTAGAACTTGCCTTTTGTGTTAAATTAGTAGCTTGTATGACTTAGGAAATGTTATTGAGGCGTTTCTTTGAAATAGCCAATTCTTAACTCTACTTGTATGCCTACCATTGAAATTATCCCTGGTGAAGTCCCATTGAGCCTTTAGCCTTGTTTATTGATAAACTACATGATAAGCCGAAACCCGTTTGTTGATACCAAGCCTTTTGATCCTATGAAAATCCTTAATGCACTATGTTAAAGAATAAGGGTTGAAAATTGTTGGTTGATATAGCTAAGGGTGAAATGCTACATTGTGTGAAAAAAAAATTAAATTCTAATTTGGCCTTGGTCCTTAGTGACATGTGCACCTCGACTAAAATTGAGGGTGGATAATTTAGAACTATGCTCAAGACATTGGCCATGATCCTAACAAGGATAATGTGTACCTTACTCGGATGTTAAAATCTGAAGTTTGAATGGCTAGTGCAAAGGCATTAAAAAAATGATGAAAAAGAAATAAAAGGGCAAATATGGAGCAACAAAAGTGGTAAATTGTCATGAAGTGTATACTAGGAGGAAAGAAAAGCTATAAAGGAGATTGTTGGCAAAATAATGACATGTGCATTAGGGAGGTGTAGTCACTAAAATGATTCCTAAATATTCCCTCCCTTACCTTAAGCCGACATTACAACCAAATGAAAGTCCACTTGATTCCTTGAGAAATATGTGCGGAAGTAATAATACACTATTGGCCAGCTTATGGTATGTTAAGAAAAGTAAGAACTTCTTCTGTGAGGGTGAGTTGATTGTTTAAAAAATAGGCCTTATTTATATTGCAAATTGCTTGAGTGAAAGGCTTTACTAAACATAAACAAGTGAGGGCATTCATGGCATGTGTAGGATTATCTAATTGGTGTGTTTGTATGAGTTTGCATTAGCCCGGAAAAATAACAAAGGAGTCATTTTTTGAGCACGTGTTATATACTTGGTGTAAATATTGTGAATTGTTGCATCCATTGTGAAATACAAGATCATGATTGAAAATGTTTGGTTGATTTTGAGGTGGGTTGACAAGTTTAAGGGTTGTGAAAAAGAGTTGATAGTCTAGAGATTGTTTGAGGACACACAAAATTCTAAGTGTGGGGTAGTGATCTTAGGCATAATTATATGCCTAAGTTGTCAATATTTACCCATGACTTGATTAGATTGAAGAATGATCTCTAGTCATTAGCTTAACTTTTTGTGTAACTTGTGATGATTGTGCACTTACACAGATGATTAGTTGTTTCAGGAACTCTCAAGGGAATTGAAGAAAAGAGAGGTAAAAGAGCATGAAAAGCGGCTAAGGATGAAGGCCCTAGAGCCAGGCGCACTGCTAGGCGCGAGGCGCCAAGGGCCAACATTCTGAGAGGCCTCTCAGGTGCGCTGAGAGGCGCGACGCGCCAAGGCCCAACATTCAGGGGACTTTCTCAGGCGTTCTGAGAGGCGCGATGCGCCAGGGTGGAAAATTCAGAGGCGAGTTTTGGGCGTGATCAGAGGCGCGATACGCTAATGGGATCCTGACTTTTTCAGCTTAAAAGTGTAAAAAAAAGATTCATAATTGTAATAGACTTTGGATCTAATTTTCCTACCATTATAAATAGACCCTTAGGTCTCCATAAGGTGCGTTCGACTTTTGATTTAGTGTGCAAGAGCAAGAATTCAAGTTTGTAATAGGTTTTAATCCTTCAACTCTTCTATTTTCTAGAAATTGCATGAACAATTTTCTATTGTGGTTTTCTAATAGCATGAGTGGCTAAACGCCCTAGTTCTGGGGCTGTAGCTACGAATAAATTGTTGATTATTAAAGGCTATTATTATTAAGTCTTGGTTGTCATTATAAGTTACTTTTATATTTTTGTTTTAGTATTTCTTGACTGGCCATCTAGAGATAAATATATTATCTAATCTTAAAATCGGGAGAAGAGAGATTAGATAGACCAGAGATTATAGAGAGCTCGGTCCACCCATTAAATTGAGGTGATTAGTGTTCAGGAGTGACGCCCAGATGAACACCTTTCTTGGTTACGAAATAGGATGAAATATAAATGTTCGCCAGTTAGTCTATTTATCCCCGCTCAATGATGTAGTTAGATAGATAATTGGGGTAGGCGACGAGAGGCGTATAACCCGGATCATGTCATCAACCCTATAAACCAGTAACTTGACAACTGAAATTAATTCTAAGCCAATAATATGATACATGAGATTCAGTATATGTTGCAGCCCTGGAATTTCTTTTAACTTGCTTGAAACATTATATCAAAGCCGTTTATAATTAGTTACGTTTATTTAGTTCATAATTAGTAGTAGTTAACAATCAATCATCAACTCTTGAAAAGGTTACTTATACTTTTATTTGTAAAGTTAAGTGTTAAATATAAATTAATCATAAGTCCCTTGGGAACGATAACTCATTTCTTCAAGAATCTATATTACTTACGCGACCACATACACTTGCGTGTATACTGGGGAGCAACACTTGTCTGAGAGCATTTGGAGTGTTGAAAGAAAAGCTAGTTTCTGCACCTATCATTATTTCACCGAATTAGGGGCAACCGTTTGAAGTGATGTGTGATTCGATTGGAGTGGAGCTTGGTATGGTATTGGGACAGAGGCGAGAGAAGATTCTTCATCCTATTACCATGCCAGCAAAGCTCTAAATGTGGCTCAAAAGAACTATATAGTGACTGAATAGGAACTCCTTACTGTGCTTTTTGCATTTGAGAAATTTTGATCCTACTTGCTTGGTACTAATGTCATAGTGCATACTGACCATTCTACATTGAGGTATATGATGGCTAAAAAAGATGCAAAACCGAGGTTAATTAAATGGGTGTTATTGCTACAAGAGTTTGATTTTGAGGTGAAAGACCGAAAAGGGACAAAAAATCAAGTTGCTGATCATTTGTCCAGATTAGAGGAGGAAGCTATGCTCAAGCTAGGAGATGGGGATGAAATTAATGATGCTTTTCCAGATGAACAGGTATTGGCTGCTTCTCATGATCTTATTTGGTGGTTCGCAGACTTTGCCAACTACTTGGCAAGTGATCTAGTTCCAATGGTATTTTCGTTTCACCAAAGGAAAAAATTTATGCATGATGTGAAGGTCTTTTGGGATTAGCCTTATTTGTTCCATATTTGTGCTGATGGGATTATTCGCCACTGTTTGCCCGAGGTTGAGATGATGAGTATTCTAGAGGCGTGTTAGTCTTTGCATGTTGTAGGAATCATAGTGGTATTCGGACTGCACATAAAATTTTGCAGTCTGGGTATTACTGGCCTACCATCCACCAATATGCTCATGATTTCGCCAAGTCTTGTGATCGTTGCCAAAGAGAATGAGGAATATCAAAGAGGCAAGAGCTACCTATGAATCTGATATTGGTGTTTGAGTTGTTTGATGTATGGAGCATTGATTTTATGGGTCTGCCTGTGAGGTCACATGGAATGAAGTATATTCTTGTTGCAGTTGATTATGTGCCAAAATGGGTGGAAGCAATTGCCCTTTCAAACAATGAAGGTAAAAGTGTCACCGCATTCCTGAAAAAGAATATCTTCTCCAGATTTGATACACCTAGGGCGATTATCAGCGAAGCAGGTTCCCACTTCTGTAATAAGTTGTTCAAGGCGTTGCTAGAAAAATATGGAGTCTGGCACAATGTAGCCACTCCTTACCATCCGCAGTCTAGTGGGCAAGTTGAAGTGTCCAACGGAGAGATAAAGCAAATCCTTGCTAAGACTGTGATGCAAATAGAACTGATTGGTCAAGGAGGCTTGATGATGCTCTATGGGATTATCGCACCACATTCAAAACTCCCGTAGGTATGTCCCTCTACCAACTTGTATTTGAGAAGTCTCGCCATTTTCCTGTAGACTAGAGCATAAGGCTATGTGGGCGCTAAAGAAGTTGACTTTGGATTGGGGCGCCGCATCGAGTCAAAGAGTGAATGACATTAATGAGCTTGATGAGTTTCGCCTAAAATCTTATGAAAGTTCAGCCTTGTAAAAAGAGAAGATGAAGAAGTATCATGATCAAAAGATTAAAAAGTGTGAATTTGTTGTTGGTCATCTGGTGCTTCTATTCAACTCAAGGTTGCGCTTGTTTCCTGGCAAGCTCAAGTCCAAGTGGACCGGGCCATTCATAGTCACTCAAGTGTTCCCACATGGAGCGGTCGAGTTTGAGAACAAGGGGGGAACAAGGTTCAAGGTGAACGGGCAAATGATCAATGTCTACATGGGGAAAAAGGAGAATGTGCAAGCAGTGGTTGAGGCCTACTTCCTTGATGAAGTCTGAGTAATCAAAGGGCCTGCATCGTGCCGCGACGTTAAATCAAGCGCTGCTTGGGAGGCAACCTAAGATGTACAATCTAGCCAACTATAGGTTTTTCTGTTCGATTTAGGAGTTTTATTTGTTTACTTGAATTTCTGTAATACTTTAGATATGTGTTTTATATGTATATTAGTGTTGGCTAGGTATAGCATAGGGTAAGTGTCTAAAAAGTTTCAAGAAAATGTAAAAAGAAAGGCCTAACAGTTGCTACATGTGCAGGGACGAACAACTGAATCTACAGAAAACAGGTTGTGCAGAGCTCTACGGACCCCATCGACGGTCTGTGAAGCTATCCACGGACCGTGAATGGTGTCTGTAGACCCCCAGGTAAGTCCTCAAAACTTCTAAGTGTAAGAGTGACCTATGCACTGGACCTACGATCCGTAGGTCGACCCACGGCCCGTAGATGGGGTCTCATGGGTCCAGAATCTAGGGTTTGCCCAACCCGACCCGGACACCTTTTAACATAAAATCTTTCATTTTTTATTCATCCCCCACATTCAAAACACCCTCCCAACCGTTTCTCAACCTTTCCTTTTCCAAAGTCAATCCATTAAACTTCTAAATCCCACAGATCACTCCCCATTCGCTTCCCCAAATTCCCATATCACTCTTCTCTCTTCCAAATTACTCATTCCCACTTCCCCAGCAATTCCATTGTTCGGGTTCAGTTTCAAAGGCTTGCAAAAAGTGTCTAGAAGTTCATTATATCACACACTCACCATTGTTTAATACTTGTAAGGTATGTCCATTTCTCCTGAACTTTGAAATTGTTCATAGTTTCCTTTCGAAATCACAACAATGCACTTTACATTGGGTTGTTAATCTCATGTTAGTTTGTTGAATTATATTCTTTAATAACCCTTGGTATGATGGTATTTGAGTATTTAATCTATTAAAACTAACTGAATTAGAGTAAAAGGTCTAAATGGAAGTTTTGATTTAGGGTTCCTAGTTCGGTATGTTAAAAGTCAAAATTGTGCATAAACCCTAAGGATGACAAACTACCACATAATGTGTTGAAATGCATGATTAGACTTAGGTTTATGGGTTAATTTGTTGCAAAAATGGGTACAAAAATGAGGTAGTCTGATACCTAGCACAGACCAGACACACGAGACCCCGTTCACATACCGTAGGTCAAACTACAGACCGTAGGTCGGGTTCGTGTGTCTGTTCCAGCTGAATTAATCACTAACTGTGGAACCACGAGGTGGACTACGGTACATCGTTCCATCGACGGACCGTTCTGCACATCTGTTGTTCCCATCAGAGATCCAACTTCTGGGGACTCTAACCTACGGAGGGGACCCACGAGACATAGGTCCATCCACGAACCGTAGGTGCCTACTGTAGGTGGTCACTGCTGTTATTGTCCAACTTTTTTTCAGTTTTTGTTTTGTCTCATTCCTTGTTCTAAAAAAAATTCAAGTATGTTATTGGTTTGTTTTGGTACTAACTATGCCTCCATAAGTACCATGGCTCCCAAAAAAGCTCTGACTTACGCCGCCAAGGGCAAGTCGAAATTAGTGGCACCAACTTTTTGGCTGATCGATGAAGATACTGATGCGCAAGACTGACCCTGCATATGTCCCACCTACTACTAGGACATCCCCTACAGCACCACGCACTACACGTAATCAAACCAGGTGGGTGATTTCTGACGTGGTCACAGCCCCCCAGTCTGATGAGGGGGATACACCTATCGGTTCACCGGCTGGCTCTGAGTCCACTTCTGGCTACGTCTCCAGCTCTGCATCCGGCTCCATTTCTAATGGAACCAACACCTCATCCTCTGAGGCTGATAGTGCAAGTGATGCCCCCGTACCTTCTAGTTTCGAGCCTTCAACAAATCCGGACGAGCCTAACAAATGGTGTGTGAGCGGCCAGTTCCAGATATGCAGGGATGCCCACATGCTGACTAAGAAGGAGAGGATGTCTCAACTGGTCACCGAGGAGCGCCAGGTTCTTACAGGCAGCCTCCACACCGCACCCGCCATCCATGATCTCTTCTAGAGGCACATGTGCGAGTGGATGGCCCGTAGCCCAAGGTCTTTCAGCGAGGAGATCATCAAGGAGTTCTATGCTTCTTACGCATCCAACCTCAGAGGTCTGATTAACAAACGGGCCAATCTCGCCACCCAGCCTCCACTCACATCTACACTAGTGCACGGGGTTTCAGTTGACATATCAAAGACCACTCTCCATAGGTTCCTCTACGTCCCGGGCCACACTCTGCCAATCAACACGGTCGAGTTCGACCGCTGGGGAATTATTCTGAGTGGGCCATTCTAGAGGAATGCAGATCAGGGGGAGACTCTATTGCGCTGGTTAGCTTGTCATCTTGCTATTGACGGAGAGCGCGCCAAGTGGGTCAGCACCCTGATCTTGTGTATCAAGAAGGCCACCCTGACTTTTGTGGCCAAATTCTTCTGGTTGTTGGTGCAGAACCGGGTGTCTCCTACTCAGGCAGCCAATGTACTCACATGGGACCGCAGGGTTATGGTTGCAGCCTTAGTTGCTGGGTTGGAGATTGACTTTGCCCACATGCTAATTGCGAATATACACGTGAGGACCTTCAAGGCCACCACCACCTTACCTTTTTCATGCCTCATTTTTTAGCTGTGCAGGGATGCTTGAGTACCGGTTTGGCATTGTGACAAGCTACTTCAGGGGACTAAGATGCTGGATATCGACCTGATTTGGGATGAGGCCAATGTAGCTGCACCTCACAGTGAGTCGCAGGTTGAGGTGCCACCATTAGGAGCGGACTTGGTAGGAGATGTGGAGCAGATGCATGGTGAGGAGCCTGCCCTCTTACTAGTACTAAGGATGCTCCGGCTTCCCATTCTCCGGCCTCCAGTCAGGCCCCTAGCTCCTCCATAGCCACTTACTCTTCATGGTCTACTACCGTGCCTCTAGTCTGTGTTCAGAAGCTAGAGGCCCAGATGGCTACACTATTTCAGCATGTGAGGCCTTGGATGCAGCGTGCGATTGAGGAGTCAGCAACTAGGGTTGAGCAACGGATGGAATAGATAATGGACCGTAAGGTTCAGGCCGTACACCAGCGCCTTCATGCATTTGAGTTGCACGTCTTAGACCGACCAGCCCCCACCACTGATGTCTCTACTTTCCGGATGGAGTTAGCAAGTCTCCGGACTGATTTTGATGCCCTTATAGCTCCACCAGAGACTGAGCCTGAGTCTTCCCCCACAACACCGGTTGACAATACAGTGTTGGATGCTTTATTCAGAGATGAGATGTCGCCGCCTGACTTATCCCATCATGCTAGGAAGCGCCCCCGCTCCAGTCAGACTTCTCAGACTTTTGATGACACTGAGGCTGGGAGAGAAAGCAAGAGGGAGTGCCAGGAGTTTGAGGCAGCCCGAAGAGCATCCATAGTTTATGAGGAGAAGCACCAACAGCGGGTTAGGGAAATTGGTATTGGTACCTCTAGAAGCGTGAGCACTACTGATGCTGCGGTGAGAGTGGATGTTAGCACTACTGAGGGTGTTGATATGGTAGATACGGGAACTACTGATGGTGACCCGATTGTTGATCCAGCGGGCTCTGGGAAACCAGACCCACCTGCTTGTTGAGATATCTTTGGCGCAATGCGCCACAGGTTTGCTTCACCCTATCCTTTATGTTTTTAATTTTTGTGCATTGGGGACAATTGCACTCTATTTTGTTGGGGTGGGGTAAATGGATTGTGAGTGATAGGGCGAAGTCTGAGTAACCCATCTCATAATCCTCTCTTGGGGTTTTCTTGCCTGTGTTCTTTTCCCCCAAGAGACTGTGTTAATTTCTATTGAACCGACATGTTAAGAAGCGTGTGTGTAGGAGTTAGTAGAAAAAATTGAAGCCTGATGGCATAAAAAGCATAAAAAATGATCCTTGTCCAAAAATGTTGAAATGTGCTAGATCGATAGTCTTGATTAGTTGAATTGTTGGATCTCAATGTGACATGATAAGGAATTGATTTGACCTCTTGACTTAAGCTAAAATTTGAACTTGGTAATCTGATAATGAAATAATGTGCCAAGAGTGTGTAAGAAAAGTTGAATGTTCAGAAAGTTGAATCTAGGCTAGAAGTTGGGAAGTGATCATAGGCCATTGTTTAAATTAGTCCACTTAAGCCTAAACTGATCTAATCAAATGAAAGCATTATTCCCTTTTGATCCAAATATTTAAGCCTTAAATAGACCATTTCTTTTGATTCACCTATATTACCTTCCTTTAAAATATTGTCTTGGCCCCGATCCCTCCGTAGACATGCGCACCTTGACTTAGGCCAAAAGCCTAAGTTTAGGGTGGCTAAGCCAAAAGTTGCCTTGATCTTGGCCCTGGTCCGACATCGGTGTCACGACTCGAGAGCACCCCCTAGTTCTAACACGGCGTATTCGACCTCGAAGAGGTCTTATAGAAGACTCAAAGCATTCATTCATCGCATAGGTTCACAAATAGTAAGGAATTAAAACTTTTTATTCAAAAACCATACTACTCAAAAGTCATCAACATTCAAAACCATAATACGCAAGCGGAAGTCTAAGTCTCAACATGGCCATCTTAGACTCAAATCTCAAACATAATAGGGACACTTCCCTTTACAATCAAAAGAGATTTATAACGTCTATTACATCAAAATGACTCATAATAAAAAACTTCTAAACAATGACCTCAAGCCCTTAAGGACATACGAAGACTTGGAGGAATAGCAATCCAAGCACTTCACTCTAAAGAGAATCCCTTAGTTACCACAACCTACATTTGTAGTAAAACATAGAAGAAGATGGTGTTAGTACAATTATGCACTAAGTATGATGACCATGCCAAAACATGATAAAAAGTACATTTGTTGAAAGCCACGCTTTTATGCCATTTTTTGTAAAACATCATGAGCATTGATACAATAAGCACAACCAACATACAAAGTCACATATCTCACATTGAGTCTAAATCATATAGAATCCTTTACCTTTACCTTTTACCATTTACCTTTAGTAACCCTTAGGCAACACTTTGTCCAATGTATGGATAGCGTCCCATATCACCATCCATACCAAGCATCACCCTAAGGTCACCTAAGTGAACTTACCATTTATCATGCTTCACGTTACAAGTACTCATTCTCCACTAGTACCAACATACAATACATAAACATATTCGTCAAGTAAGTCATGCCATGGTTTTAAGACCCCTATCTAAAGTTACCCTAAGACACACTTGAGTGAGTCATGAAGTGGTCGCCCATACAACCTCTTCATACATACCTAAGTGTTCCTCAAGGCCACAATAGACATGAACCTTTACCATTCAACATAACCTACCAAACATCTTATTTCATCCATTCATTTAAACAATAAGTCCACATTCATCAATTCACAATAAGGAAGTAAGTCTCATACATACAATCCAAGTCTAACATACATTTTTTCATACATATAAGCATTTAAGTAACCTATTCATTAACTTCATTAATAACACCTTCATTCATTAAGACACAAGATCAACATTCTTCAATTAACATGATCATAAGAGTCCATTCATTCATTATCATCATAAGGAACACACCATTACCTCGCTCAAATTGCCCACTTGTGCAATGCATAGATGGCGTCCCATTTCACCACCTACACTAAGTAGTACACCCTTAGGACAACATAGTTCATTTTCATTATTGTGGGGGTAAGCCTTAACCGACATAGACCATGAGAGCTTGACATGGAATCCCGGTGGTAACCCTCACCGGATAAGGGATCCCTACTTGCCTAAGGTAGAGTCATTCTTTCTAGCTTAAGTGGATCCACTAGCTATAGACCTATGAGGGCACATAGTTAAGGGATAGGGAGATTACTTCTAGATACTCCGCCTCTACTCACAGAGAAGCATCCATCTAATGCGGTTGCTACTAAATACCCCGCCTCTACTCACGGAGAAGCATCCACACCATTTTATATCCTCTCGGTGCTTAGCATTATTCCCCACGGAGTACATTAACTGCATTGCTTTCATTCATTATGGGATGAGGGATTGCTACTAGACACTCCACCTCTACTCACGGATGAGCATCCATCTCTACCCACCATTCATTCATTGGAAAGCTCTAAGGAAGATTGAGATTGTTACTAGACACTCCGCCTCTACTCACGGATGAGTATCCACCTCAACTTCCACGTTCATTCTTTAGAGTTCAATTGAGAAAACCTTTCAATAGACTCACATTCATTACATTATCATTAGATTCATTCATTCATTCATGTGTGTGTGTGTTCATATGTGAGAATAGCCTTTCACATAATCACCAACATCCATAACATTACCTTCTAAACATGATCACATTACATTCATAGTAATCCACACACCACATACTCCATATTACACATTCATACATATACACACTAATACATAACTTCAATTCACCATATAATGCATTCAAGGCCACAATCACATTATGTACAATAAGTAAACACCTCCACCATAAGTGGATCAAACCATACAAGAACAATTCCAATATTAACAAGAAGTTAGGTCAACTTACCAATCTCCAAGGCCATAAATACCATAACTCAATTCCCCAACAATTCATCATCAATAGGTATATATCACAATAGAAATGAATAATACAATTCAATCTAAACATAATTCCATCAACATTCATTCATAAGCATAAAACCCACTTCATAAGCCAAATTTAAGAATTTAGTGAAATCATGGGTTCATGGAGTCTTTTCATCTTAAAACATCAATTAAACATCAATAATATCATAACTTATCATTTAAAATCCTTTGATGCAAGAACGAGTTAGAGTAAGAATTGGGGTTTCATCGCACCTTTGAAAACCTTGAAAACTCTTTTGAAATTGACTCTAGGGTGAAGCTTGCCCTAGATAAAGGATCACCATACCTTTTGACTAAGATTCCCACAAAAATCTGATGAAGAAATCTTGAAATCACTCAAACCCTAGCTTCAATGGGTTCCTTCTTCTTCCTTGAGTTAGAGAGAGAAATATTTGAAAGGGAGAACTCTTTTGGTTTGATTTTGAGTTTTGGGGAAATAAAGGTTTAATGACTTGTTAAAAGACCTAAAACTATATATACTAATGATATAAACCATTTAAAATCAACCCCACTTAATAAATAATTAAAACGAACTTACTCAATTACCCTTAAATTGAGCAGCTTCGTCAGAGACCACGCCCCACTTCACGGCTCGTGAAGGGGGACCACGACCCGTTAAGGTGCCCGTGGTCCTTAGGCAGTAGCTCCTCCTTCACTTTCCAAGCCCTCCAATGCCAAGGCATCTTCACGGAGGCTCCCATGGTCCGTGGTTAGCACCACGAGTCGTGGTGATGCCTCGTGAACTTGAGGCAGTGGCTTGGCCAAAGAGACTTACCTGCCTTGAGCCCAAGAGAAGGCCACGCCCACTTGGACGGGCCGTCTAGGGCACCACGGGTCGTGGTGTTGCCCGTGAACTTTGGGGAAGCCTTGGATTATGGCTTAGGCTTGCCCCTTTTGGTTTGGCTCATGGCATTGCACCCTCAACCAACATACAAAAAACCTTCATCAACATGGAGTCCAACATGTGCCTTGACGTTGACTCTCTAAACTCTCTCAAACAAAGCACGGGACAACAAAACACCACTTAGAACTCATTAACTCAAAAGACTAGTTTCCGAACATCATGGTCGTCCCTTGACGTTCGACCTCAAAATTCTTCAAACTAAACTTTAATAGCCATTTCTTATTAATTTAACAAGTTAACAACTCAAAATACTCATGTGAAGATCTAGTTCTTCTTATTATGTTTTAGGATCTTTACAATATCCCCCACTTGGGAACATTCATCCTCGAATGACACTTAAAATATTTTCAAGGACTTAAAGACTCAACTAGCAGCCACAACACACAACATTATAGTCAATGCACCAAACTTACAAGGAACACCAACCTCTTCTCAACATGAACTCAATGCAACACAAGCAAGTAGGAGCTACTTCTACTAACTCATAATGCACACATACTTCTTCATTTTCATCACAACATGGAGGAACTACCTTTTCCAACTTTGAAGATGCTCATCAAGACAACATAAGGCCAAATATGCAATTACTCTCAAAAGCACACCTAGGCATGACCAATATTTTCACTCATGAGGCAAATAAATGAATCACACTAGATGCACACTAACATGAGGATAATATAGATCATCTACTAATCTTAGCATTTAAACATAACATCATCAAGAGCATGCACAACATAAAAAGACCATGCAACTCATAATCATATACATGACTCTTAAACATGCATAAGCTACTAGGAACTCTTGGTCTCAAACTTGAATAAGAATAGAAGGAAAGAGATAAGGATATCAACCACCTTACTATTCAACTCACCATCCCCCACTAAGGGTAAACCAAATTAAGAGCTACTTAAGACAATCATAAGAAACTATAACTTTCCAGTAACTTCATTCCGGATTAGCTCCTTTGTTAGCTTGAAGCATATAGAAATGGTTCCTCTTTGGATCATTAGGATCCGGACCATCATGAGGAGCTTGGTTGGTCTCCTTCTTTTTTGCCGAAAGTGTTGGGCAATCTCTCATCTTATGACCCTTCTTTCCACACCCAAAACACCCATCGATACCGGCAAGACACTTTTCCAAATGTTGCTTCCCACATGTAACACATCTAGTCCTCTCAAAAGAAGAACCACCTCCACTTCCTCCTTGAGAATTTGGGTTAGACACCCTATCCTTGCTCACCATGGGAGAACCTTGATTGTGAAACCTCTTCTTAGACTTAAATTGACTTTGTTCATACGGCCTAGCCCTCTTCAAATCCCTATTCATCTTCCTATGCTTTGTCTCTTCAATTTGTTGAGCATATATCATGAGCCTAGAAATCCATATCGTGATGGAGCATGGCCGTACGGCACTCCTCTTCAACCAAACCGGACACTCCCATTACAAACTTATTCATTCTAGCCCTAGAATTTGCTACCAAGGTCAGGGCATACTTAGAGAGTTGGGTGAACTTGAGATATTATTCCTTCACACTCATACTACCTTGACGCATGTTCATGAATTCCACCAACTTTTGCTCCCTCAACTCTAAGGGGAAAAACCTATCAAGAAAGGCCTTCTTAAACACTCCCCAATCTATTGGGCCCGCCCTTACGGGTCTCTCATCTCTCCATTGCTCAAACCACACTTGAGCCACATCTTTGAGTTGGTAGGAAGTCAACTCCGCCTTCTCCCTAGAAGTCACTCCCATTACCTCTACCACCTTAAACACTTAATCTATAAAACCTTATGGGTCCTCATCCACTCTAGAGCCATAAAAAATAGGAGGATTCATCCTTGTGAAATCCCAAATTCTAAAAGTGGGAGTACTTGCATTGAGGTTTCCTTGTGGTCCAACTCCTCGGTTAGCTTGGGCCATCATGAGTTTGGTCAAAGTTTGGAAGGCAGCCCTTATCTCCACATTAGACATGGCCCCTTCCTCATTTGGATCTTGTGGACCTCGGGGAACTTGAGGGGGAACCTCCTCATTCACATTCTCATCTTGTGCCCTCATTGCATTAGCTCCTCTCGTATTCATGTTCCTATAAACATAAGAGAAGGGTTAGGAAAACACCTATAGAACTAAACTCTAAGGCACGACTTCAAGAATATGAAAGAAGTGTAACTTCTATCGTCCTATAGCCTCTCGCTCATAGATGTGTCGCCACTCACACCGATGAACAAGACTCTACTATATGTGGTTTGTGAGACTTTGAACCTAAAAACCATTTCCAAAACCTTGTGCTCTGATACCATGTTTGTCACGACCCTAGAGCACCCCTATTCGTAACACATTGTATTAGACCTCGAAAAGGTCTTATACAAGCCTCATAGCATTCATTCATCGCATAGGTAATTCAAATAGTAAGGAATTAAAACTTTTTATTCAAAAACCATACTACTCAAAAGTAATCAACATTCAAAACCATAATACACAAGTGGAAGTCTAAGTCTCAACATGGCAATCTTAGACTCAAATCTCAAACATAATAGGGACATGGCCCTTTACAATCAAAAGAGATTTCTAACGTCTATTACATCAAAATGACTCATAATAAAACACTTCTAAACAATGACCTCAAGCCCTTGAGGACATACCAAGACTTGGAGGAACAGCAATCCATGCACTTCACTCTAAAGAGAATCCCTTAGTTACCACAACCTACATTTGTAGGAAAACATAGAAGAAGATGGTGTTAGTACAAGTAAGCACTAAGTATGATGACCATGCCAAAACATGATAAAAAGTACATTTGTTGAAAGCCACGCTTTTATGCCATTTTTTGTAAAACAACATGAGCATTGATACAATAAGCACAACCAACATACAAAGTCACATATCTCACATTGAGTCTAAATCATATAGAATCCTTTACCTTTACCCTTTACCATTCACCTTAAGTAACCCTTAGGCAACACTTTGTGCAATGTATGGATAGCGTCCCATACCACCATCCATACCAAGCATCACCCTAAGGTCACCCAAGTGAACTTACCACTTATCATGCTTCACGTTACAAGTACTCATGCTCCACTAGTACCAACATACAATACATAAACATATTCATCAAGTAAGTCATGTCATGGTTTTAAGACCCCTATCTAAAGTTACCCTAAGACACACTTGAGTGAGTCATGAAGTGGCCGCCCATACAACCTCTTCATACATACCTAACTGTTCCTCAAGGCCACAATAGACTTGAACCTTTAACATTCAACATGACCTACCAAACATCTCATTTCATCCATTCATTTAAACCATAAGTCAACATTCATCAATTCACAATAAGGAAGTAAGTCTCATACATACAATCCAAGTCTAACATACATTTTTTCATACATATAAGCATTTAAGTAACCTATTCATTAACTTCATTAATAACACCTTCATTCATTAAGACACAAGATCAACATTCTTCAATTAACATGATCATAAGAGTCCATTCATTCATTATCATCATAAGGAACACACCATGACCTCCCTCAAATGCCCACTTGTGCAATGCATAGATGGCGTCCCATTCCACCACCTACACTAAGTAGTACACCCTTTGGACAACATAGTTCATTTTCATTATTGTGGGGGTAAGCCTTAACCGACATAGACCATGAGAGTTTGACATGGAATCCCGGTGGTAACCCTCACCGGATAAGGGATCCCTACTTGCCTAAGGTAGATTCATTATTTCTAGCTTAAGTGGATCCACTAGCTATAGACTTATGTGGGCACATAGTTAAGGGATAGGAAGATTGCTTCTAGATACTCCGCCTCTACTCACGGAGAAGCGTCCATCTCAAGGGGTTGCTACTAGATACCCCGCCTCTACTCACGGAGAAGCATCCACCCCATTTCATATCCTCTCTGTGCTTAGCATTATTCCCCACAGAGTACATTAACTTCATTACTTTCATTCATTATGGGATGAGGGATTGCTACTAGACACTCCGCCTCTACTCACAGATGAGAATCCATCCCTACCCACCATTCATTCATTGGAAAGCTCTAAGGAAGATTGAGATTGTTACTAGACACTCCGCCTCTACTCACAGATGAGTATCCACCTCAACTTCCACGTTCATTCTTTAGAGTTCAATTGAGAAAACCTTTCAATGGACTCACATTCATTACATTATCATTAGATTCATTCATTCATTCATTCATGTGTGTGTGTGTTCATATGTGAGAATAGCCTTTCACATAATCACCAACATCCATAACATTACCTTCTAAACATGATCACATTACATTCATAGTAATCCACACACCACATACTCCATATTACACATTCATACATATACACACTAATACATAACTTCAATTCACCATATAATGCATTCAAGGCCACAATCACATTATGTACAATAAGTAAACACCTCCACCATAAGTGGATCAAACCATACAAGAACAATTCCAATATTAACAAGAAGTTAGGTCAACTTACCAATCTCCAAGGCCATAAATACCATAACTCAATTCCCCAACAATTCATCATCAATAGGTATAGATAACAATAGAAATCAATAATACAATTCAATCTAAGCATAATTCCATCAACATTCATTCATAAGCATAGGACCCACTTCATAAGCCAAATTTAGGAATTTAGTGAAATCATGGGTTCATGGAGTCTTTTTATCTTAAAACATCAATTAAACATCAATAATATCATAACTTATCATTTAATATCATTTGATGCAAGAACCCAAGAGTTAGAGTAATAATTTGGGGGTTTTCGCAACTTTGAAAACCTTCAAAACTCTTTTGAAATTGACTCTAGGGTGAAGCTTGCCCTAGATAAAGGATCACCATAGCTTTTCACTAAGATTCCCACGAAAATCTGATGAAGAAAGCTTGAAATCACCCAAACTCTAGCTTCAATGGCTTCATTCTTCTTCCTTGAGTTAGAGAGAGAAATATTTGAAAGGGAGAACTCTTTTGGTTTGATTTTGAATTTTGGGGAAATAAGGGTTTAATGACTTGTTAAAAGACCTAAACTATGTATACTAATGATATAAAACATTTAAAATTAACACCACTTAATAAACAATTAAAATGAAATTACTCAATTACCCTTAAATTGGGTAGCCCTGTCAGGGACCACTCCCTACTTCACGGCTTGTGAAGGGGGACCACGGCCTGTTAAGGTACCCGTGGTCCTTAGGCAGTAGATCCTCCTTCACTTTCCAAGTCCTCCAAGGCCAAGGCATCTTCACGGAGGCTCCCACAGTCCGTGGTTAGCACCACGAGTCGTGGTGATGCCTCGTGAACTTGAGGCAGTAGCTTGGCCAAAGAGCCTTGCCTTCCTTGAGCCCAAGGGAAGACCACACCCACTTGTACGGGCCGTCTAGGGCACCATGGCTCGTGGTGGTGCCCGTGAACTTTGGGGCAGTGAGCAACCATTTTGGGGCAGCCTTGGATTATGGCTTAGGCTTGCCCCTTTTGGTATAGCTCATGGCCTTGCACCCTCAACCAACATACAGAAAACCTTCATCAACATGGAGTCCAACATGTGCCTTGACGTTGACTCTCTAAACTCTTTCAAACAAAGCAAGGGACAACAAAACACCACTTAGAACTCATTAACTCAAGAGACTAGTTTCTGAATGTCATGGTCGTCCCTTGACGTTCGACCTCAAAAAATTTCAAACGAAACTTTAAAAGCCATTTCTTAATAATATAACAAGTTACCAACTCAAAATACTCATGTGAAGCTCTAGTTATTCCTATTTCATTTTAGGGTCTTTACAATCGGACATTGTGCACCTCAACTAATGCAAAATCCATAAGTTGAGGGTGGCTATGAAAGAGGAAACCAAAATAAAAAGGGTTTAAAAAGAGTTGTGTGCTAAAAAGAGGAAAAGAAAGAAAGAGGATGTGACTTGGTGAGGAAAATAAAAAAATATGATAAGTGAAAGTGTTGAAAGAAATAAAGAAAAATAAAGGGAAAGAAAAGGAAGAAAGTAAAAAAAATAAGAGTCACAAAGTCAAAAGTCACATCCATGCTGAAAAGAGTAAAGGGAAAGAAAGTAAAATGAAAGGATGCCAAAAAAAGGTCAAGGAAGAGGTAAAAAGCAAATGTAATGTCAAGGAGGGAAAAAAGTCACTAAAAAGTACCCAAATGTACCACACCTGACCCTGAGGCTACGTTACAAGCTAAGAAAGTCCTATAGTGATCCTAGCAACTAGTTTGGAGAGTCTAAGCAGTGAAAATAAGGGCAAGCCTATGGTATTGAGCACTAACTGTACTTGAATTCACTTCTGAGCGTGAGTGTTAAATGAATCCTAAAACTCTTAAATTCATATCTTCTGTGTGAAAAGGATTTTGTTTGATGTGAGGGCACTAGTTACATTGTCGAAAAGTTGGTACCTTGGTGATTGTAAAAAGTGTATGTTGGGGTGAATATTGGTCGATCTTTTTCATCTTTTGATCCGCACGAGCTAGCTTGTTGAATGTAAGAGAAAGATTTGCACTGAGAAAATGGAATGGATTGAACTAGCCATGTGATTGCTTGAGTTTAAATGTCTACTTCTACACAAGTGTCATTTAGAGTCTTAGTGCATCACTTGAGGATAAACAACGAGTTTAAGTTGAGGGTGTTGATATACCTTGAGTTTACGGTATTTTTAATACATTTCACTTAAGAGTTGTGTGTGTCTAGGGCTATTTTGTATTAGAATTAATGTTATTGTGTCATATTTGCAGTAAATAGACTTGGACGAGGTCGAGAGAGATGTCAATTGAATTTCTGCAGAAGGAGCCACCCACGGAGGTGACATACGGACCGTAGGTATAGAAATGGTCCGTCGTGGGTAGGCGTGGACTGATCATCAGGGAAAGCTGACCAAGTATGGAACCACGGAGGCTAGTGACGGAGTGTAGGTCAACCCATGGGCCATCCTGCATATCTGTTGATTAGATCAGAGATTTCGAGTTTCAGTACCTGATGAAAAATTCTAAGTGTGGAGCCACAGAAGAGGACCCACGGACCGTAGGTCAACCTACGGTCCATACTGCACACCCATCATTTGCATCTGAGAGTTGAAGGTTCCAGCCTCTGTGGAAAAAGTTCTAAGTATCAAGCTACGGAAGGGACCTACGGACCGTAGGTCTAACCACGGTCCGTAGGTCAATCTTGTCGATCAAAGCCACGTTCAGAAGTCTTATTTCCTTATTTCGTTTCCTTTTTGTTTAGGACAAGTTTTTCTATAAATAGTGTATGTAAACCTCATTTTTGGAGGTTAGATATTATTTTTTACTTGTAGTTCAAGGAGGTATTTAATATGAAAAAATTATCAACAGAGATTTAGTGTGATACTATCTAATAGTATAATGTCAATTGGTGCGAGGGTGAAATCTAATTCATACATTGATGTGATGTCTAATCTGAGGTAAAGATAAGGGTTAGTAAATTATACACACGTAGCCGGATAAAGGTGCGGGGTGAAATTCCCTATTTGGAGGACCAATCACTTAGGAATACATATCTTACCACTTTGCATGTGATACACTAGGAAAAGATTACTATTATTAGGATTACCATGTTAAGAGCTTATGGGGAACACATACACCCTAGTTTTTCTCTCTCATTGATAACAACAAAGTTCGAATCCTGCTCACTTGTTACTTAACAACAATCAAGTTATTTGTTTCACAAAACACCCCCTTTAATTTCTTGTCTCGGAAATAAGTTGACTAAACGAATATAATAGTGAGTTAAGTTTAAGTCTAAACCATATTCTTCGTGGGATCAACCCAAACCTACTAGTTGGGTTCTTTATTTGACAACGATCGCTTATACTTCTTTAGGGAGGTGTAATTTGAGCGTATCAATTACACATCCCAAATGACATCCTTTTGAAGGCGAAAGTACCATAAGGACAAGTAAAGGTGGTCTTCTCTTGGTTTTTCAGGGCTATGGAGATCTGATTGTATCCCGAATACCCATCATGAAAGCAATACCAACCCCTACCAGCAAGACGACCCAACATTTTATCCATGAACGGCATCGGGAAGTGATCTTTTTCTGTCCAGGAAAATAGTTTGTGGTAGTCCATGCATACTATCCATCCCATCACTGGGCTCATCGGAACAAGCTCATTGTTCGCGTTAGGAACCACAGTAATCCCACCTTTCTTAGGTACACATTGAACAGGGCAGACCAATCTACTCTCTGCAATTGGGTATATGACTCCAGCATCCAACCATTTGATGATTTCCCTTTTAACGACCTCCTGCATAGGTGGATTTAGTCTCCTTTGGTTCTCAATACTTGGCTTGCTGTCCAACATGAGTTGGATTTTATGAGAACAAATTCCAGGAGGGATCCCAATAATGTCCGCAATAGTCCATTCAATAGTTTGTTTGAACCTCTTAAACACAAAAACTAATGCCTCTACTTGTACCTCACTCAAATCGGCTGCAATGATTACCGGTAAAGTGCCATCTCTCCCCAAGAATACATACCTAAAATGCGATGGTAGAGCCTTGAGCTCCAGTTTTAGAGCTTCTTCCACGGACGGTTTTGCGGGTGGAGAGTCGCGATTCTTCATATCTAGTTCCAATTTCTTTGGTTTGGAACGGAATTCAAACCTATCAAGTGCAGCAACTAATTCATCATAGTCTTTAATGCCATCACCCTAAAAATTCATCACTACAGCTGCCAGTGCATCAACACCCAACCTCCCTTCAATAGACACTTTAGAACCTCACTCCACAATATGATTCACCACTGATACTGACTTGAAATCGCTTTCCTGCTTCATAGACCTTCAGATATTGAAAGTTACCTCTTCATTATTCAATCAGAACTTCATCTACCCTCTCTCCATATCGACCAAGGCACGTCCAGTAGCAAGGAATGGTCTCCCTAAGATGATGGGAACCTCAAAATCAAGTATCACAAAATCCGCCGGAAAAATAAACGACTCCAATTTCACTAGGACATCTTAGAGAACACCAATGGGCTTCTTAATAGTTCTACCAGCCATGAGTAGTCACATCGCAGTTGGTTTTGGAGCCCCTAAACCCAACTTCTTTTAGATAGACAGTGGCATTAGATTAATTCTAGCACCCAAATCACACAACATCTTCGCAAAGTGCAACAAACCGATGGTGCAAGGAATAGTGAAAGCTCCGGGATCCTCTTTCTTTTGCACAAGTGATCTTGTAGCAATAGCACTACAATGTTGCAATCTCTCATCATTCTCAAAACTGACAGCCCTCTTCTTGGTCACCAAATCTTTCATAAATTTCACATACCTAGGAATTTACTCCAAAGCTTCTATCAACGGCACATTGATGAAAAGTTGTTTTAACATAGTTATGAACCTGCAGTATTTTGCTTCTTCGATCTTCTTCACCAATCTCTATTTGAATGGAGGTGGAGGTGGAGGTGGAGGTGGAGGTCTAGGCATGGGAATAAATTTTTGGGTCATCTCTGATTCCTTCTCTGTAGCATTTTTAGACTCTTATGTAACCTCAATCTCATCTTCTTCTATGTCTACCACAATTCAACCTCAGACGGCAAAGGGGGATCAATGGTTTGTTTACCTCCTCGAGTAGTGACTGCCATACAATGCCCATCATTCTTCAGATTCTGGATGGTGTTCCTAGGAAGTGTGACAGGTTGACGTGGGTTCACAGTAGTGGACAACTGATTAAACTACTGCTCAAGTTGCTTGATCGATAGTTCATGGGCATCAACTTTTTGAGCGATTCCACGCAAGTCGTTTCGCATCTCTTTCACATTCTCATCAGTCGTATCAAACCTCTTCATCATCTTCTGCATCATATCCTCAATGCGTAACATACTACCCCCAGCTTCTTTATTACCAGATTCCCTGTTCTGAGGTGGAACATACGGCCCAGCTCTCTTATTCATGTTGCCATAGTTATTCCAGTTGTAGTTGTTATCACGATTGTAGTTCCCATCTCGGACATAGTTTCCCTATCGATTGCAGTTTCCATAGTTTCAAACTTGGTTTCTTTGACCTTTGTGCCAATTATCCGAGTTGGAACCTTGGGCATTGGCTCGGAAACCCCCCATCTGATCATTCACCAAATACGCATCCTCCTTATAGTAGCATTCCTCAACTGGTGGTGGTGGAGTTCTAGTCAGATAGTTTACCGCATTCACCTTCTCTGCACCTCCGGTCACATGCTTCAGTACCAAATTCAGTTATGTCCTCATTTGAGCCATCTCTTCACGAATTTCATTACTGGATTGACTAGGTGCGGCTTGAACTGCAAATGTGCTTCTACTAGTGTATGACTTTCTACTTCTCCATGCCTTATTATTTCAGGAAATCTTCTCTAGTTTCTCAGCGATCTCCTTAAAAGAGCACTCACCATATGATCCTCCAGCAATAGTATCAAGCACATCCTTTCCATTGTCATCCTGACCTCTGTAGAAGTACTCCTTCAGTGACTCATCATCTATGCGGTGATTCGGAACACTTCTTATGAATACAGTGAACCTATCCCAAGAACTGCTCACATACTTTCTAGTTAGTACTACAAAGTTGTTCAATTTGTCTTTTTGACTCAGCTTCTTGGACAACGGGAAATACTTTGGCATGAACATTTTATGCAATTGGTCCCATGTGTGAATCAAGTTATATGAAAGCTCAGAAAACTACACCGCAGCATCATCAGTCAATGATAGAGGGAAGACTCTCAAACCTAGGACATTCATATCCAACTCCGTTCATCCCACACAACTCTTGCAGACACTTCTAAATTTAGCCATATGACCATACAGATCTTCCGAAGCTAGACCATAAAATAACACTCTTACGGTTATAAGCATCTGCATCAGACTGTTCGTCACCACAAATGTATGCCCTAGAGGTAGAAGAGGGATAAAAATAGGTCCTTCTAATTCAACTGTATTGAAGTTGACCTTGTTGTTATCACGCAACCTCGGTTCTGGTGGATTTTGTACCTTCAAATCATCTCCAAATAGATTACAACCATGAACCTGATCATTCTTATTACCCACTCTAGGACGTTGCAAGTCAACTACATCCTCATGCTTCTCTATGATAGGATTATTATGGACCCCTTGATTTACCATTTTTTTTCTTAGAGTCTTGATTAGTTCAGGATCGTATGGGGTTAATGGTGTGCCTCGACTCCGTGTACTTGGCATACACTAGAGTAGAAACCTGTAGAAAACAAAAAACAAAAGAAAACGTAAAATTAGGAATAATTGACTAAATATCAATAATGTAGTTAAACTTAATCTAAAAGCCTTATTCCTCGGCAGCGGCGCCAAAATTTGATACGCTCAAATTACACCTCTCTAAAGAAGTATAAGCGAATGTTGTCAAATAAAGAACCCAACTTGTAGGTTGGGGTCGATCCCATGATGAATATGGTTCATCTCACTATTATATCCGTTTAGTCAAACTATTTCCGAGACATGTAAATAATAGGGGGGAGGGGGGGGGTTGTGATCAAGTAACAGATTTTTGAGTAAGTAACAAATAAGTAGGATTCAAACATTAAGTTATAAATATGAGAGAGAAACTAGGGTGTATCTGTTCCCCACAAGCTCTTAACGCGGTAATCTTAATAATACTAATTCTTTCCTAGTGTTTTACATGCAAAGTTGGTAAGTTAGGTATCCCTAAGTTATTGCTCCTCCAAATAGGGAATTTCACTACGCCCCTTGGTTCGGCTACGAGTGTATATGTTACTAACCCTTACCTTTACCTCAGATTAGACATCACATCAATGTATGGCTTGGTTTTCACCCTCGCACCAATTGACATTAGACTATTAGATAACATCCACTAAATATCTGTTGTTTAATCCTTTTCTCATTCATTACCTCCTTGGTCCGGCAAGTAGGAATAAGGCGAGTAATTCTAACATTTGAAACTGTTAAAAAGGCTTCTAAGCGAAAGAATTGCTAATACATGCATAAACACTATTCAAGAATTACTTAATTATTATTTATACGTTATTAATTGCTCATGGTTCCCACAACCCTAGTTGTCGATTTAGTTACTCATGCTTGAAAGAACACAAATCATGTTTAAGAAGAATGAATTCATGAACTTACGATTAGAGTAGAACAAACCTGAAATTTCCAATTGAATTTCAAAGTCAAAATCTTGTAGAACGAAATCCAGAAATCAAATTGCTAAAGTTGCAAGTTAAGTCCATAAAATACCATGAACTAAAACTAAAAATTAATGTCTAACCCCCAAAAATGAGGTTTATAACTCCTATTTATAGAAAACATATCCTAAATAAAAAGGAAACAAAATAAGGAAATAAGCAGTCTGGGACGCAGCTTTAAGTGACGACTCAACCTACGAATTGTGGGTTGACCTATGGTTCGTAGGTCACCCTCCATGGGTCAACTCATAGAAACTTTTCAGCAGGGAATGGAACCTTCACTCTTAGATCATCAACGATGGATGTGCAGGATGGACCGTGAGTCAACCTACGGTCTGTGGGTCCGCTTCTGTGGATCCACACTTAGGATTTTTTTCATCAGGTACTGAAACTTCAACTCTCTGAACCCATCGACAAATGTGTAGGAGGGCCCGTGGGTCGACCTATCGTCCGTCAGTTGCTTCGTAGTTCCACACTTAGTCAGAATTCCCTGATGCTGCTCCATCTACGCCTGCCAAACAATAGTCCGTCACAGGACCTACAGCCCGTGGATCTCTTCGTGGGTGGTCCCTTCTGCATGATTTCAGTGCTCATCACCATCAACTACATTCCCAGCTTATTTCCTGCAAACATAGCACAAAACACATTATTTCTAATACAATATGGCTTTAGACACACACAACTTCTAAGTGATTGCATCAAAAATACCATAAACTCATGGTACATCAATATATGGTTTAGGTCTTTATAGGATTTAGATCTTAGAGTTTTTTTAGGTTTAGTGTTTTTTGGGGTTTTTAGGAATTTTAAGGGTTAAGTGTTTCTTATGGTATTTTAGGGTTTTGGGCTTAGGGATTTTTTGTTTTTTTAGGTTTAGGGTTTTTGGACTTTTAGGAATTAGGGTTTAGAGCTTAGGGTTTTGTAGGACTTTTAAATGGATTTTACGGTTTATTTTAGGGTTTATAGGATTTAGGGTTTCTTAAGGGTTATGGTTTTTAAGGTTTTTGGTTTAGGATTTAGGGCTTACGATTTTTTTGGATATAGGGTTTTAGGTTAAGAGTTTCTATCTAGTTTTTTAGGGTTTAGGGCTTTGAGTTTTTTAGGTTAAGATTTTTTAGGGTTTTATAGGTTTAGGGTTTAGGGCTTAGGTTTTTTTTTGCATTTTTTAGAGTTTAGCATATAGGATTTAGGGGTTTTTTGGGTTAAGAGCTTAGAGGTTTTTAGGTTTATGGGTTTTTGGCTTTTTTATGGTTTTTAAGGATTAAGTGTTTCTCAGGGGTTTTTATGATTTAGGGTTTAGGGCTTAAGTTTTTCATGTGTTTTAGGTTTAGGGTTTACAAATTTATAGGATTTAGGGTTTAGAGCTTAGGATTTTGTAGGGGTTTTGTAGGGATTTTAAATGGTTTTAAGGGTTTATAGGATTTAGGGTTTCTTTAGGTTTAGGGTGTAGCATTTCTTAGGGTTTTAGGTTTTGGATTTAGGGTTGAGGGTTAGGGTTGAGAATTTAGGGCATAGGGTTTTTTAGCTTTAGGGTTTTGGGTTAAGGGTTTTATGTAGATTTTTAGGGTTTAGGGCTTTGGGTTTTTTTTGTTGACATTTTTTATGGTTTAATAGGTTTAGGGTTTAGGGCTTTTTTTTTTTTTTTTTT